>JACXSJ010000814.1:0-162563 GCA_014851325.1 Pentalonia nigronervosa | reverse complement strand
ATGAATTTCTTATTATAATAAACTAATATAATACTGTTAAAACTATTTATAACTAAAACCAATTTGAAACAAAATAAAAATGACGTTTAGTTTAACTAATAACTTGTAAATTTGATCATAATTTTATTCCGTTAATAAAATATTATTATTATTATTATTATTATTATTATTATAAATATATTTTAAAACCCCCCCCCCCCCAGAAAAAAATCGTATCTACGCCGCTGAATGAAATAATACTTCATCTTAAACATATATTAAGGATAATGCATTTACAAAGTCTGTTTTTTACATAAAATTTTTCTGTAATGATTATTTTGAATTTATCAATACTTTTATTATAATATTTTCTTCTTTTTTCCAGTTTATTTATTTTATTTAGATATGAAATAAAATTGTTGTATTGTTGACCGATTTTTTTCTCTACTTATTAAACAAACATACAATTTAGCTGTTCAAGCGAATTAAGTTTCGTGCAAAGACAAGCTTTTACTAAGATTACGTTTTTCATTGAATATTGTAAATAATAAATGTAATATTATACCGTGGTATCAACATTTTCGACGATTAGAGAGGTCTTAAAAATTATATTTTGCTACTATCTTATACGAAAGTGTTACAGAGACAAATAGATACAGCCGAAAAAAGTTGAATATTGAATGCGCGAGGCTGCAACGAGAGAGCGAAACGACTTTTTGAATTAAATTTTTATAGGTACACTCACGGGGGCCCTAAACACCCACATTCGGGAAACTCGCTGAAAACATGTTAACTATTTAAAAGAAAAAGAATACGCACTGAGTTTCACACGTCTCATATGTACTTTAAAACACGTGATGCGAGAACCTTTAAAGTAGTTTTGCCAAACTTATGCCGATCCATAAGTCACGATAGTTAATTTGTTACGATTTTCGGCTTTATGTACCATTGACTTGAACGTCTAGTTCCTATATAATATAATTATATCAGGAATAATGTCTTCTACGTGTGACGATTCATCGTATTTGAGTGATCCTATAATACTTTCCATTTGTTTTCCACAGATGACGTTCGTTACAATTGTTACGAAATTCTTGCTGCTGATGATTTCGAATTCACATCATCACATGCGTGTTAAGTTAATAATTGTCAGACACGCTTAAACAACTTGATTTAACAACAATAGTTATCCGTCCCCCGGGCCCCGAGAATAACGTCAAAAACATAATATTATGCACACTTGTCTATAATAGTACTAACTTTGACAACTATTTAATAACATGGTATACCAATTATATCCAAATCCTTAACTTTATATACTCCCCGTGGTTATTTAACTGTTGAAAGTTCAAAAGCCAATACAGATAAATATATTAAATCAAAAAGTTATTTTTTTTTCACAATAATTACCATTCAACTGGGTCATACGTATAGTGATTATGTATTTTAAAAATGTTTAAATAACAACTAAATATTTTGTTAAAATATCATCCTCTTGAAAATTCTGTCTCTGGACAGCTTCTTCCTCGTACTAATTAGCTTCTAAATAATTATTTTCTATAGCATAATATGTCATATTTGCTTATTGTACATAGTTACAGATAGAATATTTTATATTTTATTAAAAAAAATCCATCCTGCAATTTTTCTTTAGTGCACATTAGTTGTAAAAGCTTTTGTAACTACACGTTTGTGATAACTAAATTGTTAGATCAAGGAAAATGCATTTATATATTTTTATTTAATTTTATTGTGTACAGCGTAAAAAAACAAAACAATAATTAATTAATTAGTGATAACTACGGATATGCATGGATATGATATTTGTTTTAATTCAACGTGATTTTTTTTTAAATGAATTAAGCAATAGATACTTTAACAAGTTAAGTTATTAAGTTCATAAGATAATTAATTAGCTTAGTTCAAAAGTATAATATACATTTTTAATTTACTTTCAATTATTAAACTAGTTGATGTCTACCTTCAGGGATTCAATTATTCCATTTGTTATAACTTATATCATTATACATATTATATGACTGTAGTCTGTTTTTATTATATGTATTTTTCGCTCGATTACGATAAAGAAGTTGTATAGCTGTTTAACAATCAGAAAATGTTTCACACTTTAAAGAAAATAATTACAATTTTTAGATTTTTTAAGTACTTGTACGTTTTTAATACTCCTTATTTATTTTCTTTTAATAATAAGATGCAATTTGTACTGTGTAGTTACATTTGAAGAATTTAATTTAAATTTCTTATAAAATATAAATGTTAAAATATGCTATAATAATATATAAAATGGTCGTATAATAGAAAACAAAGTAATAAGAAAAGTGAAAAGCAGTAACACTTGAAATAAAATATTCATATTACTTAAGTTCTACATAAAACGTGCATCAAAATACTGTTGGTTCAATTCAAGTTAATAATTTTACCTTGTTCAGATATTTCGAAGGTTTAATAAAATGAAATTTATTTACAAGATTATGACGAACAAAATCTTACAAAATCGTACTTAATTTTCCCTTTAACAGATGAAAAGAAGAAAATGTTTGCATAGAATAGAATATAATTTCTAGTTTTTAAATACATCTTTTGAACAAAGTTAATTTAAAAACCTATGCGAGTCTATTTTGAAAATTAATATAAAAACATAGGTAAAGTTACTAATGTATAAAATATTATGATGTACTTATATATCGTAAATATATTTTTTTAAAGATATATAAAACGGAAAATGCGATTATTGATCAAATAAAAATAAATACGTTTCGTACTTTAAATGACCTATTTTTATTTTGGAACATTTCAAATATTTACAAATACTCTAGTTTGCTTAAGCGCAAGTCAAGTTTTTTTTATACAATCAATTCTTGACATATAAATATATATATAGTTTATTTATTTTTTATAAAACATTTGACTGTAAACCATATAATATTTAAGTTAATTATTTATTTTGTACTTTTACCTTGACCATTTAAAATCGAGTAAAATAATTATTTAATTCTAGTGAAGAACTTAAGTATTTAACTAGTTTTTATTTATTACCAACCCACTCTATTTATTATACTCAAGATTGTTTGTTGTCGCTCAATTGTATCTAAAAAATTGAATGTGTTTGTACTATACTCGATAGTCAATTAAAAAATCTCAATATTAATATGAGATTTTCGTAATGAATGACTATCACAATAAATGTATATAAATTGACCGTGAATATTAAAATTTTAAATTCTTACTCACGTATTAAATTAAGTTATTATTGAATTAAACGCGATTATGAACAAAAAAAGTAAGTAATAAAATATAGTAAGTAATAACGATATTCAACTTAGGAAAAAGTACCTACGTCTTTAAAATGCTGTCGGCATGTCGCGTGTATAACAAAAACAATTTAATACTTTATAGTGGGTATCCTATATTCGGAAAAACCATCATTGAGTAAATCAGAAAATTACCTCTATAAAGTACTACACCCACAATCGATTTTCGATATTTTAAAATGCTTCATTAAATTATTGATGTTCGACAAAAACTGCACAGCCAAATGAAAAATACTTTCACATTTGTACAAAACAGTATTTTTACTATAAATAAAATAATATGTATAAGTTTTAATTTTACACTTATAATACGTGTGTGTTAAATACGATTACCTAACGGTGTTTACAGAGATTGAACAATATATGCATTAAACAAATGTAATAAATATACATAAAATAACTTTAAAATAAAATCGATCAAATACTAAATAGGATGTAGGTAATGCCTTGAAAAATTAACACATCGTCCACAAAAATAAAATTCAAAATATTGTCACAAAAATGTATCTAGATAATTTACTTCAAATAAATATTTTATTTAAATAGATAGATAGAAAGATACATTAAATAACACTGATGCGGGTATGATAAAAGTATGAGAACATACTATAATCTATCGAATAATGTGATATAGTTAAAGGCGCATATTGGTTATTTAAATTACCTACAATTTTCCGGTAAACTCAATACTGTTATTGTGAATACCACTGCAAGTTAATAATGCATTGTATTATTTTAAGTCATTTTTTTGGTCTACAAGACAAAATAATAATATAAGTAGTCTGCCAAACTAAACGTAAAGCATATAAAAACAATGCACGATTGCCAACAAACCAATTTCCTGTAATGCGCATTTTCATCATAAAAATCTAGGGTTGGTCACGAAAAGATAAATTTATTTTTACATATTATATTATAGTATTCAGTATTGACTATACTATTTTATAGAAGAGGGGAAGAGATATAGTAAGAGAGAGAAAGAGACAGACAAAAGGATAATTATGTCGGTCACGAATCATTGAGCATTAAATTTTGCTAAGTAGACACATTTATATTATTTTTTCTTTTAGATTACGAAATTTTCTTAAAATAATATAGTTGTGTAGCACCATGTTAACTTGCGGAAGTTATAATAACATAACTGAGTACCTAGAAAACCGTGTAGTTAGTTGGAATCACCGATAAGTAGGTAGGTACTGTTATATTATTATACTTTTATACTTATTATAAAAACAAACAATATAGTAACAATAAGAAGCATGGACGATACGAGTAAATAAACCTTGTGGAGTGGAACCATAATATGCTTCAGTATGTTATTCACAACAAATCATAACAATAAAATTCAAAGGAATACAGTATGGATAATAATAATATATATTTCATGATATGTAGAATATGAGGATATATAATATAAATATAAGAATGTACGCAAATTGCAATATTTGAGCATAACCGTGAAGTGGACATAATTTGAGTATCTTCAGTTTAGGCACACATCACTTGTTCTGCAATAGCTACCTACCTGTTTGTCGACGTCCTATTTTGCGTGTTGCAGAGTACAATAATGTTCGTTTTACCGTGAAAATCCACCAAGCCAATAAGACGTGATCCGACGATGCATTAAATTTATTTGCAAATAAACTTTAGATTGATAGCAGAAGAGCTCAACTAGTTCATGTAGTTGGTGTGAACGTAAAACGGATAATAATATTACCTATAAGTATATACGTTTTTATCAATTTCAAAACAGTTATTCAGGTTCAGCTAACAAGCAGTGTAAGACTTTGAACGATGTTGCAGAAACGTGAGAAATGTTTTTTTTCCCGAGTAAAGCGAGCTGCGATCTAATTCGTTTTGGAGTGTATAGTGGATTTTTCAAATTTAAAAATAATCTCTCCAATCATCCAACTACTATAGTGCCTACTTTAAAATATTTACTGAACAAAATACAATGTGTTTAAAACAATAGTTTTTTTTTTGAAAACAATTTGAATATTTAAATATAATATATATTTATTAGTTGTACACAAGTGAGTGTAATGTGATTTTTATATAGGTACAAAACCTTAAGGGTATTCTAAAATGATTTAATAATATCAAATATTATTCTATGATTATTTTCTAAAATATATAATATTATATTGTTGCGAGTGAATCAAATAACTTTATGTAAGCAATGAGCTTTAATGAGATTTTTTATATAATTGTATTATTATGCTATTAAAAAAATCATTACAATATAATACAAAAAAGTAAAATGTTTGATTTTTTGTTTTTTGATTTTGAGCAGAGTAAAGAAAGTATTGATTTTACAATAATGTGTCATCATGCTCCGTCATGGAGCAGTAAAAATGCTTCGATTTTCTAATTCAGCATCTTTTCAGGTAGGAAAGTAAATATATTCGGTAGCAGTGTGGTATAAAGATAATTTATAAATTATTTAGATGAGATAACAGATAATTGATTCTTAATTTATGTAGATAAGATAAATAGATTATACTTAAAATATTTATCTAGATAGTAGATAAAAGATAACCATGTTTATCTAGATAAAAAAATTGATAATTCACATTCTAGATTTTGAGAATAGAAAAATATAGTATTTTTCTATTTTGTGAAATTTAGTTAACTCCTCAGTTAAGAATTTTACGTAAAGTCTTGAAAAATAATAATTTTGAATCTATGCATGACCCACCTTCAGGGTCGGACTGGGACCCAATCGGCCCACTGTTCTGCAATAAAAATATTTTTGATACAATACACATTGGGTTATTATATACCAGTCCCATGGATAAAATATGATATCGGCCCATTGTGCAAATGCACAGTAGCACAGTGGTCCAGTCCGCCCCTGCCAACCGTTATCTATTTTACATAGTACAAAAATAAAAAGTGGACCGCTCTGTTGTACCTAGTACAATAGTTGTTGAATTCATCTTGTCATTAAATCATAATATTTGAATTTTAGTTATATTTCGCCATTATGTGATGACATGGAAACGGCGGGTTTTGTTTTCTCCGTAATTTTATACAGATACATATGTATTGTACACACATTATCGATAACTAATAAGTGCATAACTTATGAAATACGTCATAATATTGTGTAGATGTGAACATGACTAAATATTTGGCCATGGATGTGAACGTATTAAATATTTTTAGATTAAAATGTTTTTCCCACAAAGTCAATGCCTGCGGACGAAGAAGCACTTTATCGCGTCAATATCAGTCACCAGCATACTGCATACATATGTATATATTATCATATTTTATCATTATCATATATTATTATTTGGTATATTATATTAATTATAAACTATTTGATGATCTAATTTTGTAGTGTTTACAAAGCGCAGTAAATGTATAGGATTTAATATAATTTTCTGTGAAAAACTTCTA
Source organism: Pentalonia nigronervosa (assembly GCA_014851325.1). Lineage (NCBI taxonomy): Eukaryota > Metazoa > Arthropoda > Insecta > Hemiptera > Aphididae > Pentalonia > Pentalonia nigronervosa. The sequence goes on along the minus strand of JACXSJ010000814.1, from coordinate 155,847 downwards.
AAGCGTTCATTGACTAAATAATTATCTAGATAAAATAAAAAGATAAATATTTTTTATTTAGATAATGCACAACACAGGTCGGTAGATAAAATTCATTAAAATCATGTACATTTGTATATTATTTTGTAGTTGAAAATGTAAAAAATGATTAATTATTTTAGCCGAGAACTGAGAATTTAAAAGGACGTGTTCTTATATGTATTTTATATTATAAACGAAAAATCTAAAAAAGATATTTTCACACAATTTTTTTTTTTGTAGACATTTTAAGTTTAAGTTTGTACGATATTATATATTTAAACCAAAAATAACGATGTTAGTTTTGAAAATATGAGATTCGGTTTTTGATTTTACAACATTTGGTTTTTATTTAATGAATACGTAACACTGACAATTAATATAGAATACTATATGAATAAAACGATTAACACGTCTCACTGACAGTAAAGAAATAAAAAAAATGCGAAATAATGAAAACGAATTTATGGGAAAGCGGAACTCAAGAAAGATTGAGATAAATGGTACATTGCCAGAACACTCCAAATATTGCACCATAGAATACGACCAATACAATGCCGAAATACTCCAACTATTGTACCACTGGTCGTCTTCAAACCGGTCGCTTGAGTTCAGCTTTTTTTAAATTTAATTAATTCTGAAATAATACTGACACTTTTGATGACGAAAATAACACTTTATTAGAGTAATAATTAAATAATGGTATGTAGGACAACTGTACCTATTGTATCCAATCTGACGTCTTGACAAAATCTAGTGGCAGACCAAATGATGGGGCATCTACAAAATATGGATTCGACGGTGGTGGTGGCTGACCAAACATTTGATTTTGATTTGATATTTTGTTTTTATAATTCGTTCTGCTTATTAAATATTAAACTTAAGAGTGAAATATATTTTCTATATCTAATTAAATTACACAAGAATGCAGTATTGTATTTACATGTTTAACAATAATTCTACGTATTAAAAGTTATTTGATAGTCAAGTACTATAAAACTACAGTGAGAGATTTAAATAAAAAATAATTTATTTTAATAAGAATATATAATTCAATAGACTTTTCTGCAGCACAAAAAATACATAATAATAAATCGAATCACAGATATATAGCTACAACACTCCCTGTCAACTCAGTTTATGTTGAAAGAGTTTAGTAATGCAAATCTTAAAATATTCCTATCACCTTTTTCTCACCATCCAAATTTTCATTTACACATTTATAAAAACTAAATGATTGATATTGTACGTAGAATTTGAATTGATTTTCAAAAAAATAATTGTTCAAAAATATAAGATTCTAGATTTTAGAAATGTTTTCAAAATTCTATGATAATGTTAAAAACAATGCAATTGGTTTATAGTTCCTACATAATTACTCATCTCCTTTATTGAAAATGGGTACTAAACTACATTTTTTTATATAAAGCTAATTATTTGGTTAAATATATTATATTATATTTATAATGCAGCTGAGATGCAATATTTTTTAAAGAATTTTTCAAAACTAAATTTGTCGCTCTGTCTTTATAGAAGGTTTTGTTTGATTTAATTTTATTAACATATTTTATGATATGAGCTTGAGTAAATAAGATTAAAAATATAGAATCATGAATAAAACAATTTTTGTTCATCCAAGTCAATGGATTTTCTAGAAATTCTTTTTTTGATAAATTTAACATATTCAATAATTAAAAAAAAATATATATTAATTTCATTATTTTTTTATAGAAAATAATTTTAAAATCTTTTACACTTGTCGAGATAATTACTAATAATGGATTTATATACCACGGTATATGAGCATACAAATTTAAAATATGTACCTAGTGATTTTATTACATTTAGATTTTTCTTTAATTAATTTAAAACAAACAATATTATGAAAAGTACCATTTAAACGCAATGTCTCTGAAGCTTTATTGTATTATTTAAGGTATTACTTACAATGATATTAATTAAATTCTCGAGCTTCCGTGGGCATTGGACATTCCGTTTGATAAGTTATATCACTTTACGATGAATGTAGTGAATGTAGTGGTAAATGCTTTTCATAAAACCAACATATCATTTTAAATTGAATATGCGATTTTCTCCTTTTACTATTTATGTATTTTATTTCAAGTTTTCTTAGTATTATCTTTAATATTTAATTCATATTTTCTTATACAAGTAAATAAAACAAAAGTCTTATTTGTGTAATATTTAATTTTAATTTCCTGAGAAAAAAATGCAATTTTTTTATTATTTTATTTGAATATTGAGGCACTACAATATTCACAGAAATTAAGATGCCAGCTTACTTATCAATAATATCAGAAGTCTCAACCATAATCAAACAACCATAAATACAAACATTAAAAAAAATTAAAGACCATGTTTATTCAATATCTGGAAAAATTATTGGTCGAACCAAATAACAAAATGGAATGTAATCAAACAAAATATAGAACTCTGGCATCCATCCTTAATATCTAGATAGAGGAATATAAACGATAATCTTCAGCATAACAACCAGCCACACTCTTCTAACTAACGATTACTTAATGTGAATCAAAGATCAGACAAATTGTACTAGGCGCATCCCAAACGACTTTCGTCGAAAAAAGTTTTATGAACAGGTAAATTCCCAAACAGCTTCCATCTAAAAAGGTTTTGTGAAAAGGTAAATTACCAAACTGCTGACGTTAATACTGGTATACCGATTTGAGGTCGATATACTCGTACTGACAAAAATACAATCCGAGACGTAAATTAAAGATCAAAGTCATGTCAATATACTCAAATCGAAAAAAAAAAACAGGAACTCATTGGAAACATCATTGACGAATTTTCATTAAATGTATTAACACGTATGGAGTATATAAAAAAATTGTGTCTAAACAATTTACTTAATATATGATTTTTTATATTTTTATATTTACATTTATTTTTTTTAAATGTTTTTTCTATATTTTTAACGTCAAATTTTAATATTATTTTAATTAAATGTAATTCACAAAATACGATTTTTTATATAATTTTTATAATTTACTTATAGTACACAGTCCGATATCAATTTTTAACCACACCTCTTTTGAGACAATCCTAAATCTGTTTGAAGTGGGAAGAAATTTATATTGTAAAAAATTGGAGCCATCTGGGAATTGACCTTTTTGAATGATGGGAGCCATTTAGAAAAATGGGAGCCGAATGGATTACGTCTATTGTACTTTGTGTCAAATAGCTTTAACTGTATGATACACTTTCGTAGATATTAGACTATATTCGGATGGATAAAATTCAACATATCTACAAACCAATATGAAACTATTGAACTAGGTGCAACAGATAATCTCAACCAATTTCTCGAAGCAACTGTACTGGACCAAACAGTTGAATAATATATATATATATATATATATTTTTTTCAAAACAATTGTTTTATAATGATTTTAAATTATGTAAAAAAAGATTTTCATATAATATTGTTTGGTCCTTGCATAGGACGATTTTAATAAAATCCTTTCTATTATAACTGATGAGTCTGTGTTGAATGAAGCGTTAAGGGATTACGATGGGCTTGTGGTTTATGTAGAGCCGTGTAGAGCATAAGTACCACTAGTATAGCATTTGTGCTGTTTTCTAGAACACCGGATGCGTCCGTGCACACGCGTGCTTGTGGGAAGTGTATGTATATTTATATTGCGTTATCTTACATCCTCCGTATCATGGTCACGTCGTAAGTAATTATCAAGTGTTTTTTTTTTGTTTATTTAAATATACATTGATAATATTTTATACAACAATTTGTTTATCTAGTTATCTTGTGTAAAATTAGTTGTAATATATTGAGATATGTTAAGAATTTACTTATTTTTATTATTAAATTTGAATTCTCCGAAAAACAGAGGTCTCGGATATCCGGCTTTTTTTACGTTCACAACGCGTCAAACAAGATGGCCGAGCACGCATCGACGAGAGCCTCAGAAATATAGGTACAATCAAATTCGCGTATAACGATGCCGTATATAACAATATTCCGGGTAAAACGATTCCAAGCAATGTATTTGGTTGGTTTTATATGTTATGTGTAGTACTTTTATTTGTATATAACGATAATCCGGATACAGCGATGTTATTTTAAAACGAAAATTGGTTTTTATAATCACCTATAGCGATTAATAATGTGTATGCACATTGTGTAGTAAATTTGATTTCGTTCAAATCGATAATTCTTAATCTTATCTGTAACAGATAATGTGTCTTGTACGACCGTATTCAAAGTGCCATCTATTTCGGAAATGTATTTTTATATTGATCAGATGCGTACTTTTGTTTCGGTAAACAGTGACATAAATACACCAGAAGTATCAATGGCATTAAATAATATTTCTAATTTTGTTAAAAAATCTTATTCAAACAAACTACTATTATAGATTATTTTTCAAACAAATCGTAAACATATACTATATATTATAAATACATTTATTAAAATTTATATAAATACCTTGAATGTTAAAATATGTAATCTTAAATAAATTTAAACAGTAAAAAATGTGTTTAATAAATCAATTTTTCGAAAAAATTATGTTACTTTTTAACGATATAACGAAGTTCAGTTATAACGATCTAATTCCCTAGGTCCCTAGAAGATTGTTATAAGCGAATTTGACTGTATTTAAATTGGCGTGATGAAGGTTTCTGATAATGACCCGATAAGGCCAAAACGTGTTGGGTTTATTGTATGATTTAAAACAACATGATAATTCGAGTGTCCGCGAGGACAAATAATCAAAAATGAAGAAGTCGACGTTCATGAGATTCCATAAGTATAGGTAGGTACGTGAGTCATATTAATGTACCTTTAAATTTAGTGTAGTTTGTTACATTTCTCATATAGATTGGCAGAGCCCGGGAAGTTAACAATTTGATTATTAAACAAGGTCGAGATCAACGGAATATATTACTTAATATGTCAATTTATTTATATGTTATCTTCATTAGTCATATTGGATAGATGTGTATGTATTATGTGTGTTGGGTCAACAATGGACTGACCACTAAATTTTAAATCAGAAAATTTCACAAACAAAGTTAAATATATAAAATGTATATCGATACCTAACGATTTTTGAGTTGATATTATAAAAAAATCTAGCTATAAAATAAATTACAAGAAAATTACAAAAAAAGAAAAATAAAGATACTGAACTAAAATGTATATCTAGATAGGTAAATGCGTTTAACTTGAGTAAAACAACTTTATAAAAAAAACAGTATAAACTGAAAAACACAACCAATTTAAGCTTTTTTCTTAATGTTTCTTTCTGAGTTATCGTCGGTTAGACTTATAATTTTTAATTAAATAAGATTCTTTTGTAGTACCCACTTGTTTTTACATAAATTTTTTGTACACGAAAAGTATTTTTTTCTCATTTATACATTTAGTATATTTTACTTTTATACAAGATTAAAATATATTTATGACTACAGCATAAAATACGTTGGCCTACGATTTAGTCGAAAAAGAGTAATATAATTTTATCATGGATAGTTCCATTAAATGTAGGTTTCACTCTGGCCTGTCATGCACGATATGTAATAAATGATAATGCGTTACACGGCTATCCCATGTATTGTCTGTCCTAAATTATTTCTTACATACATGTATCATGCCATTTAATTATTTGTGTTAAAAAGTATTGTTTGCTCCTAATTCAATTGTGGAAAACTGCAGTGTTTTTTAGAATTACAGAGAAAAAAAAATGCTTGCGAAGTTTTCCGGTTTTTTTTCTACCCGGAGACGAGAACTATTAGATAGAATGGCTGTACATTAGATTTGAAGAATATTATCAAACAGATTGTCTCATATTCTTTCTTTTAAACTTAAAATATCGTTAAAAATTCAAACTGCTCACAAAAACGCATTTAATCTTTCTATTGATTTTTGGCGAATAAAATCTGTCGATGCAATATATATAATAGAATGATTTTAAACTAAAAATATGATGCAGCTGTAAGTCGTATTGTGAAGTCGGTAATAATCTATTAAAAACATGTTGTTCGTATAAATCTTAAATGGTTGGAAAATAATGTAAAAAATATTAAATACGTAACTCTACAATAATAATAATAATAATAATTAAAAAACATTAAATTATGTTTTCTCAATACTCAATGTCGAGATTTGTATACTGCAGAAAGTTCTTTAAATATATTATATATATATATATATGTGTGTGTGTGTGTACTTACATTTGTATACATATCAGGTTATAGTTTTTTTATAATAATGACCTAAGATTATAAATATTTGTAATTAACTCGAGTTCGACATTTTTTTTTAAAATTATATTAACTGTAAACTCGAATTTAATAAGATTGTGAATTAAAAATATATATAATATAAAAAAACCATATCTTTGACCAAATAATTCATGTTTTAAAATTCTTATTTATTTCAAAACAAACCTGAAAAACTGCCAATATAATAAATATAATATTTTTTTTTTGTTTGATTATTTGATTATTTCCCATTGTTTTGTTATTTTTTTTAAAAAATTGGCGATCCTATATTTATGTTTTGGATTTAAAATTTATTTATTTATACATTAGAAACAAAAGTTTGGTTAGTTAAGTTCAAACATTTTGTATTAACGAAAGTTTATGATTTTATTTGAGCATCACTGTCACTTTGGTTATACTAGTTTGGTAACCATAATAATAAAGATTTACTGTCCATAATAGTTTAAAGTTTTTTTTTTAGTATAGTGTAATAATATAATTTATTAATCAGCAAAAAGCTCTTCTTGGTATATTTTATAAAGTTAATGATTCATATCTGTTAAATTTGAAATGACAACGTGCCCATAACAAACCATCAAAAGTTTACTTGTTATATTCATACCAAGTTTCTTATATATTTATAAATAATGATTATGGAATAATCTCGATAGAATATAAATGTATAATAATTTGTTGTAAGTGTTAATGCTTTAAGGAAAATTGAAATTACTACCTATATAATGCTCTTGCGGTCCTTTTATTAATAACTACATAAAACATTAACATTTTACACGATTTTACATAGTATTATATATATACAGATGCAGTTATAGATATCACAAATGAATCGTTTCAATAAAAACAATAATTGTTATTATGGCGTGTTTCAATGTCACTTTTACGGATCGTGGTACATTTCAAGTTTAAGTGTTGTTAACATTTGATACTCACACGCCTATCGCAGCCGTGTCGTATGCGTAAACACTGTACGAGCGGGCTTCACAGTTTTGAAAACAAAATGAAATTTTTAATCTGTGTCATTTCTCCGTGTTAAAAAAAAAAAATGTATAAAGGGGTGTGTTTGATCCCAAGCTCCGTCACAGGTCATGTTGTACATCACTTATCCCATGACGATATATCTACGTAGATCTCTGTCGTCTTTTAATTATTATTATCATCTCGCCGTGCGTAACGCTGATTGATTGATCGACCCGACCTTATCATTATCGCGATTCGGATTTCCGAAACGCCCGGGCCACGTCGTGTTCCAATTTCCCGCGAATTATTTTGAAACGCGAGTGCTGCGTGATGCGATCCGATTAGTCGGTCAGATTACCGGCGAGTCGTGTCGGATGTGCGAATATAATATAATTACTATGTCGTCTCCCAACAATCATATTATGTGTATCCCGTGTATTGATTCCCAGCTGTCTAGACACCGTTTTAGTCGTACTACAACTACAACGGCTGTAGCCGTTACCGGCAAACGTACCCATCGTTTTCCATTATCTTCGGATACGCCGAGTCACTTTAAATTGTCTCCGGTCCATTAGGCTTACAATGACATCAACCACATTTCACTGACTGCCTTGCACGAGTTGTGTAATAATATATTGTGGCCACAGTGTTCCGTTCCACATTACTTATCGTCGTGGTGTGCGTTTACACGCACTCAACGTATAATACCCGTAGCCCTGCATCGTTAAGAATTCAAACTTCAGAATACCGCCGTGAGCCTAGGTCTTGTGATTATACGACAAACTAATAATGACTAATAATAACTGATTTATTATTGTAGTGATACATTGGAGGGAAAATCTTTTTTTTTATACTTTTTATTATTATATTTTAAACTGTGGACTTTTCGACTTTAATTTGTAATAATTTTGTCTATTTATAAGGAGGTTTAGAATTCCGTCTTGAAATATTTTCAACAACACGTATTTAGAACTCTTTTTGCCACTACAAATTTAATACTGTACAAGGTCGAGATAAATTAACGTTTGAGTGTATATAGTATAATCTAATATCAGTCTATACAATAATTATCATAACGTTCACAAACCCACATATAGGTAGTTGTATAAATAATATTCATCGTTATTATTAAATCGTACAAATCAATAAAATACATATTAAATTTTAAAATATTTAAAATTATACTGCTTAACGTTGTTTTTATTATTCTTAACTCTATTTTAACGTGAGCTAATTAAATAAAAAAAAAAAAAAACTAACCCCAATCTCAAAAATAACTCGTGACTTATGGCAGGCGAATGTGAAATCTTGTTAAATATTTCGTTCTGTAGCGATATTGCATACATGAAGTGCCATATTACATATTTGTCATTACTAATGTTCCACTATATTATTTGAGTGAATTCACTATTACACATTCATATTTACCTCAAATGATATGCTCACAAAATGTATTTTTTTCATTTTTGTTTACATTATTCATATATTACATTAGTTATTCAATACTTAGATATTTTATATTTGAACACTATTTATTTTGAATATCAAAATAATGTACACATTTTTGTGATTTTGGATAATTCTATGAACATTTGAAGTTCAAACGCTTATAAAAAAATGCGCTTACGTATTTTCATTAATTTAAACTTTCTGTGAGAATAGCTTATCTCAAGTACCTTGTATTACATTTTAAAGCTTTTTAACTAAGAAAAAATTCCAACAATCTTTATTCAATATCCCAGGTACATCACTGTTTAGGTACATATTCAATGGTAAATGGACATTTTCCCACCGGGCATCCCCCCCTCCCCCGAAATTGTTTTCGGTGTAGTAAGATATTCCCCCTTTCGATATATTTTCAATGCTGACATTTCCCCCATTTTTTTTAAAGTTTACTATTTAATAATAATATATTTTTTATTATTTAATATAAAATTATTTTTTTTTAAATAAAATATAAAATATATAATTTATTTTTATTTTCATAAATATAATAAATCATAGATATATATATTTTTGATTAATTGAACTACTTAAAACAATAAAAATTATAATTAATATAATTTTAAATATAAGATTATGTATAAAATATAAAAGATTGTCTAAATGAAATTGTCTAATAATTAATAAAATGTTGACATAAAAATGATACATTTTGTAAAAAATCTTTGATTTTTGATCCTTTTGTTATTTCTAAACACATATTTTTTAGCCTTTGTTCATATTTATTATTATTATTATTTTTTTTTTTTGTTAAAACTGTTAAAATGATTTTATTGTTTCAAGTAGTTCAATTGATCTAAAATATACATTTATTATTTATTATATTTATTAAAATATTTGGAAATATTAGAAAATAGGAAAAAAATGTATATTAAATAATAATAATATAATATTATTAAATAGCAAATTTAAAAAAAAAATGGGAGGAAATGTCCTACTACACCGAAAACAGTCAAGGGGAAATTTTCCAGGGGGAAGATGTTCGCGATTCGTATTCAATATACGTTTGAAACTGCAATTTAAATTAGTTCATTCCGGTAATAAAATATTACTTTATTAAAATCAACACACAGTTTTTTTCGGTAATGTTTTGTTATGCAAACGTTTTTTTTACGTGTTACAATTCTTTTTTGCTTCCGTATTTAATTTATACCTACCTTTTATTTATCAGCGTTTATGTGATTTTAAATTCGATTTAAGTTTGTACTTTTTACAAATGGAGATAGCCAACAACATTAATTTCTTTTTTTATTTGTATTATCATACCTAGTGTTTTTGTTTTGGAAAAAAACCCAAAACACAGAAATAAAAACAAATGATTAAAACAATCGCAGTAACTATGTTAGAGTTTATATAAAATTACTAAACACGATATTTATTGCCTGCAAATTCATTTGAATTATTTGTAGTTTTTAACATTTCATTGATTCACTTTATTATTTCAGGTTAACGAAGTTTATCGGATGTTTATTTTATCCAACTGAAGTCAATAACACGAACATAAAATAACTTAAATGCATATTTTCGTGGGTACTTCTATTAAAAATTCAAACTATAAAAATATATATTTCTAACATATATTTAGTATTTACTGTTAAAACCTATTTAGATAAGTTTTATATTATTTTAGATTTATTTATTACGAATACATGTGAATTAATTTAGATATAATTATTAATTAATCGCTATTATGATATATTTTTTTATTTATTTATTAATACGGCTTCAACATTAGTCATTAGCCGAGAAAAAAATATTTACATTCATCAATATAAATACATCTTAATGAACATGTGTAAGTAAAAGTAATAATAATGATAATGACATTGCATTAAGTGAGTATTTAAATTCGATTGTAAAAATTGGTTTTTTTTAAGAAAATATATTAATAATTTAACATTTTTTAGAGATATAATAATATCTTCTATGCTTGTTGGCTGTGGGAAGATTTTTCTTTCTTCGACTAAGCAAGGGCATCAAGAAGAAGGTGTTTTATAGATATTATAGATATGTTGCAGAATTCATATGTGGGTCTGGGTTATGTTTTTCATTAGATGTACGTGAGTGATGTTTGTGTGGCTGATATTTTTTTATCTTTTTATCTTATTATGTTGTCATTTTATCATTGTTTAGGTCAGGCGCAGGCAACCCGCGGCCCGCGGGCCGCATGCAGCCCTCGGAACTTTTTGCTGCGGCCCACCAAATATATTTCATAGTGTTTAAAATTTCAATTTTATAGCTTAAATTGTTATAAATAATATTTAATTATAATTATTATATAACAATGTGAGAATAAAGCTATGAGCGATATCGTAATCTAATCGTATATAATGTATATATCGTTGATTATGACAAATACGTTTCTGGTTATGGCCTTAGTGCAGTTCGTTTCGAAACATTCCAACGTGAAGCTTAAATTTCAACTGTTTTATAATAACCTATCAATTCAATGTCAAAAAAACGTAAAATTAGTGATGAAAATCGTACATTCAACGAATCATGAACGGATTTGTATTTTTTTTTATCGAAAATAAAGGTAAACTGTTATGTTTAATTTGCCAAAAAACCATTTTATCTTTTATCTATAAAAGAGTATAAGGTTAAACGTCACTATGAAACAGAGCATAAATTAAAATTTGACAATCTTACTGGTGATTTTAGACAGATTAAAATAAATAATTTTAAAAGTTCATTAAATAATCAACAAAATAGTTTTAAATTACAACAAAATCAAAACGAATCAGGAGTACGCGCTAGTTTTGTAGTTGCTGAAATGATAGCAATTGTAATTGTCCATTTAACGACTTTGAGTTTATAAAAAAATGTATGTTAGCCATTGTAAATTAAATATGCACTGAGAAAAAAAAACAATTTGAAGACATCAGTCTCTCAGCTAGGACTTGTGTTAGACGTACCAAAGTGTTAGGAACAAATTTAATCTTCAAACTGAAAGAAAAAGTTTCTAAATTTGATTGTTTTTCTATCGCAACTGACGAAAAAACTGATGTTTGTGATAATGCTTAGTTATTAATATTTATTCGAGAAATTGATTTTAATTTTAATATTTCTGAAGAATTGGCTGAATTATGTAGTTTGAAGGGAACTACAACGAGAGAAGACTTATTTATCGAAATTGACAAAACATTTAAAAAACTTGGTTTAAGTTGGAACAAACTAATTAGTGTTACTACAGATGATGGTAGAAATATGAGTGTAATTAGTAAAGGATTAATTGGGAGAATAAATGCAAAAATGGCTGAAGAAAGACATGAAGCACCTATGATATTTCTTTGCATCATATATCAAGAGGTATTATGTTGCTAAGTTTTAGCACGAAAAGATGTAATGAATATTGTAGTATCAACGGTTAACTACAAACGTAAAAATACTTTGGCACATCATCAACTTAAAATGTTTTTGGAAGAATGCGATGCTAAATATGGGGATATAATATATTTTTCCGAAGTATGGTGATTGAGTAGAGGTGTGGTTTTGAAACGGTTTTTTTTTTTAAGAAATGAAATAAATATTTTTATGTCAAAAAAGGGTAAAAATGTACCAGAATTATCCAATGAAAAGTGGGTTTTTAATCTGGCATTTTTAACTGATATAACAACTTTATTAAATGAACTGAATACGAAGCTACAAGGTAAAGACAAATTGTTGTCAGATATATAGTATATTCAAATATAAAATCATTTCAAGTGAAATTAAAATTATTACACAAACATATTAATGAACAGCATTTAGATTATTTTGTATGTTGTAAAATTGTACTAGATTCATCCAAGTCAACTTTATATTGGGAAACTACAAAAATTAATTTTTTAAATATAATTGAAAATCTACAAAATTAATTTTCGATACGATTTTCTGATTTTTACGTACAAGAGAATAAAATCAAATTGTTTCAAAACACTTTTTCTGTTGACATTGACGATGTTGAATCTAATTTACAAATGGAAGTCATAGAATTGCAAAATAATGATATTCTTAAAAATTCTTTTAAAGAAAGTCATGACCTAAAAATATTTTATTCGAGTCTTTATGAAATAAATTTTAAAGGCATTAAAAGTTTTGTTAATAAAATGGTTACTGCTTTTGGTAGCACATATATTTGTGAACAGATATTTTCAATACTTGAATTTAAAAAAATAAATATTGTTCACAATTAAGCGATAAAAACTTGAATGCTGTTGTAAGGATATCAACATCCAATATAAAAGCTGATATAAACGAATTAGTGAGAAAAATTCAACCTTAAAAATCACACTAGTAACTTAATATTTATATATTAAAATGCACTCAAGAATTAATTAATAATTATTTTTAAACTTTTAAATTTTTTCTACTAATGTATTTAATTAAAAATTAGTTAATAAGGACAACCGCAATGTTAAACTCGTAATATGTTTGTTGTTATCTGTAAATATATTAGTATTATACCTACGTTAAAATTATATTTTTTAATATTTTAATTTTGTATGCGTTCCCCCCCCCCCTCAAAAAAAAAAAAAACAAAAAAACTGAAACAAATTATGGCCCATGTAGGTAAAAAGGTTGCAGACCCCTGGTTTAGGTTATATAAACCAGCATTGTGTATGCAAATATGTAATAAAAACTATAATGCAATTTATGCCTTTTCAAAATGTTTATAAGATTATCAACACACATACCTTATTCCGACTGAGCGTTATTGAGAAAAAATATATTATCAAGTATAAAATGAACGTTGTTTTCGAGAATTCTTTAAAGAATTTATTGTCGCAGACAGTCATTTTGCAAAAAACGCAGAAAATTCGTTTTCTGGTAAATCAACACTTAGGGTCCTATGTTGTTGTTAGAGCTAATTGACAATAGAATATTACAATGTATTGCATTGTGTTTTTTCTCATTTTATAAACTTAAAGGAAGTTTAAAAAAAAATATGTTAAGATATAATATAGTGTAGGTATTTACCATCATGACTTTGGTAATTTTTCCTTGTTAAAACATAGTTCCGTGTCAATATTGAGTGTAATACCGATCCTGATATTAAGCATTAAAGGTCACGAGGATATTCTAAATTTTTAAACGGCTTTTACTTAGCAGTAAAATGTAACGAATCGTTGTTACATCGAATAATTATTAGTTACTGCTATAACTATGCATTTCGATTTAAGATTTTTCTCGATTTTTCCATCATTGTTCACGATCTTATTGAGATTTTCAGAAATTAATTTTATTTCATCAATCATCATCAATGAAGCAAAATTAATTATTTATATATACATTTGTTTTACGTCATTTTTATTTAAACTTTTTCCAAATAGGAATTTTAAATATAGAGAGCTATATCATTATATTTATATAAACTCTGCCAACTATGTGTTTCAATAAATCCACGGATTTTGTATATGATTCTTTTATGTAATTAATAATTAAGAACATAAAGTTGGATGCTCGTATATTTTTATTTTTACATTTAAAACCTATTTAAATTTTTTTCTTTTATGATTAGGTTGACAGGGATTTGTAACTTAACTTATTTCTATGTAAATAGAAAAACAAATTGTAAATGAATACTATTGTAGTATGAACGCTGTATAAATGTAAACTTGTAAATTATCAGATTGACACCCTTACCACATTCTGTGCCCACGTGATTCTCTCCAAAATATGTTGTCTGTCTCTTTTCATCGTCCTTTTAATGAACTTTATATATTTTCTGTCATTAATCACTAGTGATATTATCAATGAAATGAGCTTATCGCTCAATACATGCGTTTCCTCACACATATTTTCTATAATTTACTGTAATTCAGACATAATCATTTCATTTCGGTATTTTATAGTATCTTATCTTATCAAATTTAACATATTTCATCACTTATTTATTTTATTATTTTAATAAAATTACCATTGTGATTAAATATTGTAAAGTATATACTATACGGTATAAAAATATTTCACACTAATGCTTAAATGCTAATGTCGGTATTAGATATTTCGGATACCATAATTAATTACAAATAACTGTTAAACAAATTATGGTTCTTGCTACCTATATAATTACCATTGTTTTAAAAGCTTGGTTATCATGTAGTACCATACATTTATTTTTATTAAAATGTTACCAATAATAACATATTAGTAAATAACATAATAATTAGCAAAATTTAATTAAATTTATCATACAACCGCTAATTTGTGAAGAATAAAAATAAAGTTATTTTATTATAATCAAATATTCAATGTTTAGACGAGAGGAAAAAGTAATGTGCCAAAAAGTTATTATATTTTTACTCAGATTTAAAAAAAAAAATACTACGTTCCATTCTATCTTTTATTTAAACTTTATATATAACCGAAAAATATCCACGACCTTTTCAAAGTGCAACTTAAAAAAAAAAAATCCTAAGACCTTCTATAGCAAGAAATCCCACGACAAATCGAGGGATATTCAGTGGTTGAAATGTAGCGAAACCGTTTTTCATTATACACAGGAAGAACAATGACATTGTTATTTTTTTGCCGGAAATACTGACGTACACATAAAGCACAATGTCACCTACTCAGCTATGTTATTTTTGAATAATTTAAATAATTTGAAACAGTTTTGACAAACTTTGATCGTGTAGCACATCATTGTTTTATGCATGCAATTTTGGTGTCATGTTAAAAACACTCAACGGTACGTTAAAATAGTATCTACGTTGTGGGCAAACGAGCACTCTTATACTATATACGATTTCCTCATATAAAATGTAAAATTTATATTGTACCTAATATTAAAAAAAAAAAAAAAAAAAAAAATAATTTATTAATATATTGGATGTAGGAGTCGCGAAGAGATTCAAATCTTTATAAGGAAACAACAAATCATTAGGATACGCACATTAAAATATTTAAAATCACTTATGTATAATTGGTAAATTGAATTCGGAATGATGTGATAAATGTAAGTTTTTGTACTATGTACTCGAAAGGTGATGGCATACAAATACGTACATAATGAAACGAGCCATTAATAACTATGTTTAGTGTTTAAAATAAACCTATATTAAAAAATGATATTATTAATAATACACATAAATCAAAATCTATTTATAACATGCAATGGCTAGCGTTGAGTTTAGATAAAATACAAAACATCACATGAGAAAGTATAACAACAGCGATTGTGAAATATAGAAAATATTGAAAACAAATCAATTTAAAAATGATAAAATTCTTAAAAAAAAATGTTACAAAACAATTATTTCTAGACGAATTTATCAAGATTATAAGTGACGTTTTTATCAAGAAATTTATTTTAATAAATAATCACTTTTATTTATCTAAATAATATTAAGATAACTACGTTCCAAACTGCCGATGACTTAATTAATTGGGTAATGTTTTTGAAGTTATTATAATCTGCATTATTATTTAAGGCTAAAATAAATCTTCATTTAAAATATTTTTAATCTTTAATGGCCATTAGTTTAATAAATCACTATGAAATATCAAGTTCATTATATTATTTTGAAGATTGGATTATTCTTTTGATAATTTAAAAAAAAATATGAGAATTCTTATTTTCTGTATATTCTTTTAGTACAATTGTTATTGGTATTTAATACTCATTACACATAATTTATTGACTTTATAAAATAATGACAATATAGTGATCATAATTACCAGAAACCTAGTGTGAATGAATATAAAATCAATTAGAATGTTTGAAAGGACGAATCATATTAACTAAAATAGTTTGATTTAAATAATAAACGAAAATATTAAGAGATTAAAGAGTTCTAAAAAAGTGATAAATTCACAAATAAAGGTACAAAGTACGAGAGTAGTTCAGAAAAAAAATGCAAAAATATGTTATTTTGATTTTATTTTAAATTATTTATTTGTGAATTAAACTTGTGTTTATTTATACTGATCACAGGACACATAGAGTTTAAATGTATTTGTTTTATTTTATATCCATCTTCATGTACATTTTGTTACACCACATTCAAGGTTTTTAATTAATATTGTTCATTTTAATTGTATTATTTATTTAAAAATAATTATTTTCATGTCGTTTACTTTGTTGAGCACCTTGATTATTCGACATTAAGTAATATGACAGGCATAAAAAGTGTTATTTTTTTAAATTATTTATATTGACATTTTTACAAACGAGAATACATTAGTTAATATTATCTAGTCTGGTCACCAAATGGTTCCCGAGAACAATATTTAACTCTTATTTTGATATTACACAGTAATTGATTAGAAAGGTACGCTATCGTCATGTCAACACAATATATTAACACGACGGTAACTATTGATTAGTGCTTGTTTTCTTTTACGTGACCGATCCGATTAATGATTGTTAAAATTAATTTACCGTGAATATAAGCACCAAGATTTCTATCACATAATTAGTAAAGTAATAATAACGAAAGTATTAGTGTGTGATAATACTTCTGTGTACACTAACAGCAATGGCAAGTACTTTAATAGTAATAATATGCCTATAATAAAAATCCGTGGATGAAAAGTTCAATTAAGATTTTCGTTATACTTCTCAGTTTTAGATACTGAACGTATCAAAGAATATTGTGTTTGTTTTTCAATTACGTGTTTTTAGTTTTTGTGTCTTTATTTGTTGTTTTATATTATTACCATTATTGTTAAACTCGGCTAATTAATTATTTAGCCTGTTTAACAATAATGTTTGTTACCTTTCATTAAACCAAATGGTTATTAATATAACTTGATTTATGTTTGTTTTGTTTGTTTCCTTTAGAGTTAAATCTGTTCCGTATTTAATAAATAATAATAATAATTTTTTATTCATAATATTAAATTTTAACCGCAGGTTTATCGAATGTAAATGCAATCGTTTCCCTTCGTCATATTTTATTCACAGTCGTGCGTAATGCCTAATAAGCTGCACAGTGCACATAACATTTCATTTTGAGTACCTACTGGTATCATATTGGCATTTTCTAATATAGTTTGTAAGTTTATGATGATTGAGTTGTTATATTATTTTGTTAATAATAATAGTTTACGATAATATTAGTACTGATTCTACTGATACAAAGACAACTAAGCATTTATGTATTTAAACATCGTCATCATTAATCCACGCTGATCTACAAAAACGTTTCGAATGTGTACGAATGTAAGACGACTCACTGAGCTTTGCAAACTATTCTGCGGAGTTTCACGGTTTCACGGATTATTAGTATCAATTAGGTAATATTATTAGATAAGATTTATGAGGGTAATGTTAGCATACCTACTTGAAGTACTCGGCCTTATTTATATTACGAACAAAAACGTCAAAGTGGCTTGGTGCGGCCTGTTAGCTGCTATCATTCGCGTTTTGCGACTGAGAGTAAACAACGCCCGCTACTACTAGTTCCCAGATGGGTGACCATTCGGGTTTTGTAGTAGTAAAAACCTTTCCACACATACACACACGTGTTAAAAACTCTACAAAGTACCATCTTCCACAGTTTCACAGGCTAATGACCTTAGTTGTCGAAGCCTTAACTTTCCCTTTTCCCCCAAAAAAAGTCAAACTTTAAGTACGTACACTGTAAGATATAATATACAACTCTTGACCTACGTCACATATCTCACACTTAGACACCAGACACCATTTGACCAATGTTTACCAGCGTCAAATGTCAAAAAATAACGGACTATGGTGCTCATGACTTTAGCAATTCGTTCAACGCTCTTCAGTAATTTGACAATCTACCTCACACTAATTACTACTAATAGCAAATCTTAGGTATCTACGAGACATAGACACTTTATAGTAAGGATAATGGATAAAGGATAAAGGATAAAGGATAAATGATACCTTCCGTTATCTGTGCATAACGCACTGTTCCCTAAATTATTAGAGGTAAGAACTATAAATACCCATGACGATTATTAAACTACTTACCGTTTACTTGTTATAAAAACTATTTTGAAACGTCCAATTTGTAAGTACATATTATAATACAGATATACTGTGTATAATTATAATTATGACTTAATTGCAATGTGGACTCGAAAACAATACATTTTTAATTTTAATTTTAATCTTAAATTTTGAATTTTAGACGATATTACGATTCATATATTTTATTATGGCACTATTATGTAAATATAAACTGTCAGTTTGAAATCAGTGCTACTAATTTTTAATTGAATGAGATATTGATTTATATTTTGATCCATTCTTAACCCGATACAAGTTGGTGGCCATAATCGGCTGACTCATAGATTCCTGTAGATGAATAGAGATGTGAATCCCATTTGACCCACATTGACTTCATTGTCATGTATATCATTATATACTGCGGAGCGTACTAGAAAGCGAGAATCAATTTTAACATCTATCGAATATTCTTACGAAATCGCCCTTTTATCCGCCAAAAACTAATTGTCGTTCCTCAAACACATGCAAATATATAAAAAAATTATAAAAAAATTCTGATTTACCTATATCATAATGTGTATCATCAATTATAGATGCGATGTTATATTATTTATAATATAATATGTTATGTTATTTCTAATGCGATGTAATATTTTTAGATATAAATCAAAATCGATTAAAGTCTTACGTTTTTGCTATTAATTAATGTTTTACTAAAAAATTATACCGGTTTTAATTGATTAAAGGACGAATTTATATTATAATTAGGCAATAGTCAGTCAAACACCTATCAATAACAAGTATTGATATACTACCCCTACCAGTATTGATATCCCTACCAATTAGTTATGATTTTTAAATTTCCGTATTATATAAACAAAAAAATATTCCATTTAAAACATGTTTAATTGTTATATCTGTTCGCATTTCATTATACCAATTTGATTTTTATTATAACACTGTGTTCTTTGTTTTGATTGTCAACTCTGACGTCTAATGAATCAATTGTATATCATTCCCTAGGTTATTATTATCAGCGAATCCACAGTTTTAACGAATGAAACATTGTACGCACATTGTATAATACAGGGTTGACCTGGAGAACGGAAGTATGTTAAATAACGCCGCATAGAAGATTACGAAATTAAAACTTATTCGCAGTATGATTCATTAACAATTTGTTATAACTTTTGATTCTACGAAAACTGTTGTAAATTTTAGAAAATTAAGCGGAAACTTCTTTAGGTACAAACAATTAGATAATAAATTAGGAAATAAATTTATGAAAGAAGCATGACGTTAAACCACATACATCTATTATTATTATATTTTCAGTTAATAAACATAAAAAAATCGTTGTGTTAGAAAAAAAATAACATTTAAAAGTATCTGATATAATATAGTACGTTATAAACGTAACGGAATAATAATAATAACATAACTATAAACTAATAAATGTTACTATGTTAATAGTTAGTGGTAATTATAATAAACTGTACACTGATGTGAGTCGTTCCGTACCTAACCTATCCTAACTGCAATTTAGTAGTACATAATTATTGTCGACATTAACGTATTGAGTATTATAGTATGACATACTACAACATTGTAGTATTTTGCATATGTTATTAAAATAATATGTGAGTTGGATATTTTGAATATGTAAGGTTGCAGTCAAATATCCCAACATATTTTATGAAACAAAAATGTACGTAATTAAAGTTAAACATCTCTTGAAATTAGCTTTACATAAAATATACTTGATTTTTCACAATACTTCTTTTTTACAAGTAGACAGAATTCACTACTTTAAAGAGTTCAGCTTAACTGTGTAATTTTTTTTACCGACTAATTGTAAAACTGCATATTATAATTATTTTTAAAAACTGTTAAAACCACATTAAAGATCTTTTAACATTTCAAAAGCTTTGATGAATGATAGCAAAAACAGCTAAAAATATGTTGAGATGAATACAAATTGTGTTTAGGAATAACCGTAAGGTTTTGACAATAACTATACACGTGGATTTATTTGGTATTGAAAACGACTTTATTGTGTTAACACCGGTTACAGGATATTGTATTAACTCGCGATGGTATTCGGCGTGCACGTTCTCGAAGACAGAGAGGCCGTCGAGTCACGGCCAGCGACGTCGGCCGTAGCCGTAGCCTCCACACGCGGCCAGACGTGCCCCCTCTCCGTCCCGATCCCCAACACCAAGACTGGCTGAGTAGAGAGCACGTCGCGCCCGACACCCGTATGATGGGTAACGACCGCGACAAGAATGCCAGCTAAACTAAATTCTTATATAACCTTAGCTAATGTACAACAACTGCAAAATTGTTTAATTCAAAAAAAAAAAAAAAAATCCGCTAAACAAACGCATACTGCGGAATTCTATGTATATATATTTTAATAATGAACGAGGTTGTTTTAATTAATTATTTTCTCCGGTGTTATTTCGGTCAACTGCAGTTTATGAGCATTTTTTGAATATAAAATACAGATAAATAAATATTAGCACTACTCTAATGTAATATAATTTAGTGTTTAAACTATTTTTTACATGCCATATTATATTTCAATCATAGTGAACAAGTTTTTAATTATCTCCTTTGAGTATAATGATCAATTTATTTTCATTTACACTAGGTATACCAATACTTTATTAAATTCAGATGCATTTCAAAGAAGTCTCAAAATTTTCTATTTTTATCAATTTTTGATAACAGTACACCACAATAAACAAAATGTATATCGCACAAAACAATTGTGGAATTGTTTTCGGAGTTCAGAGTTTTTATCTAAAATAATAACACGAGCGTTTTAGTTTTCTATAACACAATTATTGCTACTGTTATGTAGCATTTCTGAAGGCAAAACACCCGCAGATTGACAACCCGTATTGTTTTCGTATGAGACTTTAAGAAGATTTTGTACGAAGGGTAGCCTAAACGACATAGGGGCTAAAGATGTGCCAGTGCGACCGTAGTGCATTATTTAGGACGTAAACCGTGTCCAAACAAACGAACTGTAAGTAAATATAAATAACTGATTAATGAACGTTCAAAAGTATAACGCTACAGGTCTTGAAAAAAAATGAGCTCCAGGCATAGATGATACAGCACGATTGGACGAAACCAGAGGTTGTGAGCACTATGCTGGTGAACGTGTACGATTTATGATGTACTTAAACCGTTAAAATCACTCGCTAATGAACGCATTAGCTCCAACTGTGGATGTATAAAAATAAAAATCAGAAATATAAACGGCAGTTCGAGATTTATTAAATTATATTAGCGCTTGTATATGTTTTCAAAAATAAAATTTGTAAACTGCGCAAAACATTGTACTAAATATTCCAGTTTTAATGATTATATTCGACGACTGCTTATTGCTGTCTATTATGATTGTCACTGAGAATTCTCTCGGAAAGTATAAATTGTTTAAAATCATTTTTTTACTAAATGTAAAGTAATGTAAGACAGCATTAAAAAATATATATACTTTTAATTGTTAACATTTTTTTTTTTCATTTTTATTTTTTTTTTACATGGCAGGTGATAGCATACACATGCTTAATTTCATATTCCAAAGCAAAAGTTGAGAATTTCAATATATAAAAAGAATAGAAAGTAGGTAACCGCTTTGCTGTAAAATAGGTATCGAGTGTACCTCTTTATTAAGTAACTCACTGGAATGCATGATATGTTAAATTTAAATTCTATGATAAATAATTGCTAACACAAAATAATTTTGAGCGACGATTTATCACCCCTGGTCTATGTTACTAAGTATGTTATATGATATATAGCCATCACTCAATAATTCAAAATTCAGGGAACCGAACTAAAAATTCGATTTATAGAGATTTTCAAATTACCGCGTGTTCGAATAATAGAAGGGAAAAATAAAGAATTCGAATCAAAGAGAGGTGAAAAATTTGATTACATACATACATACATTGTATTTAATATTTATTATTTAATTTATTATACATACATTTATTTTGATATTTAGTATTATTATGTATGTATTATTATATGTTATTAAAAAATTCTGTTATTTTTTTTTTTTTTATGATAAATTGTTGGCCATAATCTGGTCCATAACATTATTTAACATACTGATGTCATTGAAAATGGTATTACATTTTTCTTCGTTCATTTCAAATTACTCGACAAATTGACGCAATCCTGTCATAAAAGATTTTGCTTGTATCGACAATATGACAGGAACCTTTGTCTTCTTTTCTTCGTCATTATTGTCAGAATTGTGCTGATTGGTCGTAGTAGATTGTATAATTTCCTCATCACTAAAAGTACCGGCAGTTGCGATATTATCATCAAAGTGGACAAATTTTTCAAATGATACTGTAACTTAAAGTCTGTCTCATGTGTTCACCAAACCTTCAACCCCTCTTTATATAGAAATATTTCTGCCGATGTTGTGTTCATCCTTAATAAATCCACAAATTCTGAAATAATTTACGATAGTTTGTATAACAACATTTTCCAATGCTTTAAGTACCATTTTTATAACACTTTGATTATGAGTACATCAATTAGGTTATATATACATAATCGTTATATAATCGGGTTAAAGAAATTCAAATTAAAGTGATTCTGGCAAAAAATATGTAATTGTATTGAGTATTGACTCAGAATCATTTTTCGTATATAATGATTTAACATTGAATTCAAACTATTAACATCCAGCACAGTGACCTACTCCATGGTGAGGTATACTTGACATCTGTTTTACAGAAAATCGAATTTTCTGTTTTTTTTTTTTTATATATGAATGTAATTTTTTGTTTTATTTAATGGTTATAAAAATGCTTATCTCACTAAAATATAATGTTACGTCACTTTAACCTGTTCGTGCGTTTTTTTTAACACTGGAACGTGAATATTATTCAGTTTTAATGTTTTATTCATGCATTTAAATCTTTTAAATCTTTCAAATTGAAAGCATTATTATTATATTTTATTCTTTCAGTATTAAAAATATACACGTAAAGTTTCTAATTATATATCTAGATCTTGGAAGTTTTTCCATGTAATATATTACACTACTGTAGAGAAATAAATAATTTAAAAAAAAAATAAGTTTAAAAATAAATGTAAAGCTGGGTAAAATTAAATTTAGTTTGGAAGTGTCTATGTTTCATTAGAAAACTATATTATAAGTTTAGATTACTAAAACACTATAATATTATGATATTACATAATATATCGTTATATTAAAATACATATACATATTTTAACTTTATACATTTTGTAAAACACTGAAAAAAAAATAATTTTCTAAAAGTACTGAAGTATACACCACGTATGCTGAGCCTCTTTTTGACGATTTATTCAAATTCTTATTTTTAAAATGTGTAAGTTAACTTAAGGATCATATTTTCAAATACTTTGATTTTGAAACTATTTAAGGAATATCCTATAGTGATATACTAACTTCATTTTTCCCTATAAATTATTAATCAGATGATTACTTTGAAAATGTTTTTGTATTTAAATAGAGTTTTTATAATTTAAAACAATTATATGAGTGCAACAAAATATTAGATTCATTATTACATATTATGTTTTATAAAACAATTTTTAAGGACAGACAGATGAGTTTACACACACAAAAATAAAAAAAAACAAAACACATATCGATAATTTATTGTAAAGCCAAAATGAAAGAATTTTCGTTTTTAAATTAGTAGTAGTTGGATCAGTTGTAGGCGTCAGATTACAGTCTATTAAATTCATTTTTTTATCTGATTCTGAAATTGTTTTTTTAGATATTAAGTACATGATTAAGTATACAATGTATAAAAAATACTACTGAAATAAAAACACGAAAGAAGTTTCGACGGAAGTGGCAGATTTTATACTATTATTTTATGTTATATTTGAAATCTATGACAAATAAACTTAAACCTTAGTTTTCGACATTTTTTAAAAACACATCAACATCTATCAATTGTTTTTTTTTTTCTGGACGTTTAACACGGAAAATCAAAAAGCGATCACTTTCGGCGAATATTTGACGACGTGCCCTAAAAAAACTACACTGTTCGAACTGTCAGGGTCGCAATTTCAACGAAAATACTAGGCGGTGGGAGGAGGTGGTATGCAATCCCCCAAATTTTGTCGGTCCGTCTTGTGTAGTTACGTCCGTAGATTACACAGAGTCGCGTTCGCGAGGGATTATAATTATGTTATTATTGTAACGATGACACGTCATCGGTGGAGGTGTTTACTCGCAATGATCGGGAAAATCGTACGACGTTCGGCACGGGCGGTATTATCGTATAGTGGTCGTCGTTGTTCGCGTTTAGGATTGGACAGTGATCGGGGCGAGCGTTTGACGAAAACGATATTCGACGTGGTTATTAATATTTCGGGTATGATTGACGGGTGATGGGGGGAAGGGTTGGAGGTCGAGGAGAGCAATAGCAGCAGTTGCCCCGGTGTGTTTTAATGGTATTATTATTATTATTATTACGACGGTGGCGTGATGCCTCGACGGTCATTTTCAGAACTTGCCCGCGGGGAGGCGCGCGCGAGATTTGACGCTCGCGGCGGGCGAGACGACACGACCACCGTCACCGTCACCGCCGCCGCCGCTTGCCCGCTCGTATCAGTCATCGTCCACACGCCGCCGTAAAACGACCAGTTTTTTCGGACCGGGGGGCGGGGTGGCTCGCGCGTGTTCGTCGACGGACTCGTCATCCCCTGACTGCGCTGCATCACTTTGCGATGTAAGTCCGTACAAACCCACCCACCGAAAAGTAATAGCTACGTTTTTAAGTTCAATAATTACGGAGCGTTCGAGTGTGACGGTTGTGTGTTTTCTCGGTCGGTCTTTCCGCGGACGAGTAGTGCGCGTTTCGACGAGTGGCGCAAATGAAATAACAACAACAACAAAAAAAACAAACGTCCGTGTCAACGATTTACAATAATAGTAATTTTGTATGATATAAAAACGACGTATGGTTACGCGTTAATATACGCACTTGCCGTACCTTCGGTATGTGTCGATCGTCTTTGGACGAACGGTTCGCGGTAGCGGCCCCGTTTGGTTCGGTCCGGTAGTGTCTCAAGCCTCCTTGAGCGTTCAACCGTATCTCGGGTAAGTGATGTTCGACATTACATTATGATATCATAATGTATCGATATGACGACATTAGACCTGTCAGGAACATTTCGAGAGACACGCTTTTTTCAATTTTTTTTTTTTTTTTTTGTAATTATTACTACCTACTACTATTTTTGTTAATTTAACGATTGATTTATTTTTCACGAGAGCCACCGTCGAGTCGCGACAAACACGTCTTACGTAGGTACGTTTTATATTTTAATTTTTCAAGCAAATTGGCTCTATACGGTGGTTTAAAAATTGAGATATTAAAAAATTCGCCTTTCTCAGAAATTTCTATAGCAGGAATATTTAGTGATTGACTTATAATACTATTATAATTATCCGATGATTATTTCTCTCAGAATGTCTCAGCTATATAATTAATTTATTACATATGTGTTATTTTAATATTACTATAATATAATAATATATTATATTATAAAGTATAAACACACTATCAGATCTACAATACTGTCGTGATCAAAAACATGTGCGGCCTGAATACGTTTCCGTGGTATTAAAATTATAATCACAATTAATATTCACATGACTCCCACAACTCGTAATTACTGATATTTATTCAATTTTAATGATTATCGATGTCACGTTTTCATAATAATCCTGCTACGACTCGTTTAGTTATACATATTGACATTTATAAAATTAAACATTAAAAGGCTGTTATAGGGAATGATTATTCAAAAATATTTGATAAATAATGTTATTCAAGAATTAGAATTCATAAACAGAAGAATATTGCAAAACTATGTCAGTTATTTTTATTAGTATCAAAGCAGTACATTGACTAAAATTATCTTTAAGGCCACATCCATCTTTATTTATTAATTACTTCAGATTTGTTATAAAACACTATTAACTTCTTCATGTATCTTTCTCTTAATAATTGTATGTATTTTTTTCTCCTTTTCTTTTGTTAACTATAATACATACATATCTTGTTTATATACAAAAGAGCGCAGCCCGTATGCTCTAAAATAAAATATAAATAAAATTCATTATATATTTATATTAAATTATTGTACTAAAATTTCATAACACTATAGTATTCATAGTTCAGAAACAAGGCCAAATACATTTATAATTTCATGAATTAAAAAAAAAATAATTATTACATTAAACCGTAATTTGAAATTAAAACAATTTCAAAATCAAGTCTTGATGTAGATTGTTTAATTGTAACGTTATGTAAACGTGTATGCCACAGTGTATTGCATACGATTAATATTTTATACGATTCTCGGGTCATATATTTATGTTATTTAACTATGTTTATTGATGCATATGAATAGTATATAATTAGAAAACCTTTAAGGTATTTTAATTAGTAATTAATGTTTACTAATTTAGTATATGAACAGTACACACTATTGACATATATTTTACATTACTGTAATTTTTACATAAAGCAAATTAAATTTTTTACTCTGAATTGAAATACGATAAAATATATAGTTATTAAAAGTGTATGTATGAATTTATATACTTTGCACGATTGTGTGAAACAATTGAAGCTTATAAATGATTAAACATTACGCACAGAAATATCCCACGAGACAATCATAAAATGATTAATATAATATTAAAACAGAAGCACGGCGTATTGGATATGCAATATTGATACATTTGCGAGCATAGGACTATAACTTAGTATTATTATCATCATCTTAAGATTATAATACAATTAAAAGAATAACGTCATTATAATATTACGATAATAATATTATTATGAAATTACATTACTTTTAACAACAAAAATGTAATATTTTATGGCAAGGTATTTCAAATAATAATTTATTGTATATAATTATATATAATATGTAATAGTACTCATAATAGGTTTATTATGTAATCTAAATACAGGGTGATTCATTAAGCGTAAAACACTTATTATCTCAAAAAGTGTTCAATTTTTTCAATTTTTTTTTTTAAGTTTAGATCTACGTTGTTCTAGAATTAAATAATTGTTTTTTTTTTACTCTTATATTTATTAGGTAAACCACCATCAACTTTTGATTTTCAAATGGTAACCCATACTAAAAATGTCATAATTTGGTAAGGCTTTTTTTATGAATTATTACGTTTAAATTTTCATTTTTATTTATTCGTTGATGATTTATAACTCTTTAAAATTGGGTGATATTGAGAGGCGTAAGTGTGTAAATTTGTTATACCTAGTCAGTAGTTACCGCAAAAATTAGGATTTATATGTATTAAGGTGAAAGTTATTACATTTTTCAGATTAAGTACTGTAAACTTAAGTTGTGCCCTTAAATGTGTTTTTAAATGCTCATTTGGCAGGATTCACGTGGATCGCCTCACTGAAGGTGTTTGAAGCTCTGGTCATAATAATACTTATCAATCACAAAGATCAGAAGTTATAAGTAAAAAATTTGATATCGTTCGGCCACATAGTATATTGGTGATAACCGATAATCATTGTATTCACTTACTATAATAATAGTATAGACTTTATTACTTAAAACTTCTGATCTTTATAAACAATAAGTAATATCATGACCATTGACAAGTGACACTATTAGCATGGGGGAAAACTATTAAACACACTGCTAAATGAGGTATTTTGGGGTATAACTTAAGCTTAACTAATGAACTTACTGAATTAATTTGAAAAGTGTATTATCATTTACGCACAAAAATCCTAAAAGCTGCGGCCTATAGTACTAAATAGATATATCAAATTTACACACACATATACCTCTCAAAATTGCCCAACGTTGAGGAGCTCTATCTTATCATCGAATTAACGAAAAATGAAAATTTAAACGGAATAATTTATAAGAAAAAAAGCTTCACTAAATTATGACATTTTTAGTATGGGTTGCTATTTGAAAATTAAAAGTTGATGGTGGTTTACCTAATAAATATAAAGGTGAAAAATATTAAACAATTAAATAATTCTAGAATATCGTAGATTTAAAGTTTTGAAAAAAGTGAATACTTTTTGAGATAATAAGTGTTTTTCGCTTAATGAATCACTGTGTATATAAAAGTGAATGTCTGTCTCTCTGTTCTGTATGCATTTCCAAACAGTTCAACCTATTGCGCTTAAATTTGGGACAAAGATAGGTTAGACCTTTGGGCAGAAGATAGATTAATTTAAAAAGGGAAAGTCCAACCCCGGGAGCTGCTCAAACAAGGATTTTGAGATTTACGAATTTAATATTATTATAACGATCTTACATAGTATATTTTAATTGTTATATTATAAAATAAAACATAATATTCATATAGAGTTGCCATTATTAATGCTTTTAATGGGCAACAAAATGCGCAGTATCAACTAGTTGGTAATAAAAGAGAGTAATAAATTGTATATTATAATATTCACTATATTTTTGCACAACTTAACTTACCATGAATGCTATGGTATGCATAATTTCTATTTATTTATAAGGTTGTCAATGGTTACATATTTTATAATTATTATAATTTGTAAGAATACATTAAATACATATTTTTGCAAATAAATCTATAAAAAAAACAAATATTTGGCATGGGCAACCGTCTCAATGTTTTTCATGTACCTACCTAATTCTGATTTCACTCACTTATGTACCTCGTGGTGTCCGCAATTCGCCGCAGGTGACATTTGCTACTCACATATTGTCCGTAATCTAATGCAGTGGATTGTTTACCTAGGTAGTTTAGATACATGTAAATCATTTCAGGTTAACCATAACTTAATATTTGGATCAAGCAACTCTGGGCGGGACAGCTAGTTAATAATAAAAATTAATAGTAAATTGTATATTACAATATCCATTACATTTCTTCACAACTTTAAATAAAAATTGCACATAACATTATTCATTGAACAATAAACATAATGACTTTTTTTAATTTACAATACGATGACTTTATTTTTTATATTAAACTTATTTAATAAGTATTGGATTCTATAACTATATTTTCAATATATTTGCATCCCCCTTTATCTAGACTGTATCTGTATTCTGTACTTATATGATGTAGGATTTAAAAAAACATATTTATTATTTATCTATTTTTACTAGCACAATAATCCTTTGAAAAAACTATTTTATATATGTTTGCTTTATGTTTATAGTATTATATCTTACATAATGTTATTGATTTAAATTGCTTATAGTTTGTATAATACTGTATCTTAATAAAATTATATGGTTTCACTAACTATCTCTTCAATATATTATAATAATATGTTCATATAGGAAAATCTTATTTTTTATTTTGTTTAAGGTGTATAAAAGTTTAGTACAAAAAGAAACTATGTCATTTAGTATACAGCAAGTTGACAAAATTTCGTTTAGTATACAAAAGTTTCATAAAAACAAAATTATTATTTGAAATACATATATTATGTCTATACACAGGGTGATTTTTTTACAGTAACCAAACATTCACTTATTATATTTTTTTCTTGCATTATTTAAATTTTAATTGAATAATTGCATTCTTTGACAAACAACTAACTTGGACTAACACCGTTAAATCAAAAAGAACATTGCTTAACTTCAGACTCTGTGTCTGTGCTAAGACCACTACTCTGATCCAAAATCTCTTTAAATAACAAAACACTAATTAACAAATAAATACTACGTCCCGTAATGACATATGATATCTAATTTTGAGGAACTTTAAAAAATTTTAACTTAATCAAATTTCATGCGTTTTAATCAATAACTTTTTGTGTCATCTCCAGTGTTCCCTAGTACATCAGCAATCATTCTCTATATCATGACTTCAACATACCAACAACATCCACACTTGTTTTCTATCATTACAACAATGTCCACAATACATCCTCGATCATACAAACACCCTATAATATCTAAACTCTCCTCTTGCATTGTACATGTCAACCATCTCCGCCATTTATTAAATTAATTTTATTAGAGCCACGTTATATATTAAATAATATTTAATATAATAATATTTTAATATATTAGCTATAGAAACTTAACCCCCCCCCCCTCCTGAGTTCATACATTGAAAATAGATCGTTGGATGCTCACTTTTCATACATTTTCTATATTTAGTATACACAAATATGTCAACTTATTTACTGATTATATTTTCATGTATAAGTACACAGATTGTAAATATCTTTTATAAAGAAAAAAAAATATTGTAATATTATATTTTTTATTTTTATAATTTGTTAAGATTCTTAATGTTTTAAATTTTAACTAGTATTTTTAATTTTATAATTTTTTAATAAATCAAAATTATGTAAAAACATGATTATAAAAAAACGTTAATATTTTTCGAAATAACGAGCACTAAAGTTTTAAAGTTATCATTGTATCTTTTCGAAGAATAAATAAAATAAGAACCATTTTGTATATAATGTGCACAAATAAAATAAATTTATTTTTGACAAATTATAATATATTATCGTAGGTTCATGAAAGTGTAAAATATTGATTTACAGTTTTGTCGTTATTCATCAGAAAACTTTTGATAAAATTAAAATTTTATACGGTAAGTTGACACACTTTCAGCTTTCATAATTATCTAAACCCAAACGTAAATAATTTTGTTATATAACATTACTCGCGAATATTTGTACTATTTATATTATTATAGTTATCATATAGTTGACTTTGAAAAGATATTGTATTGTTGTTTCACGTACAATGATCATAACTTAAATGCTAAATTTATATATGTATATTACATTATATACATGTTGAGATACTGATAACAGATTAGGTGAGCCGCAAAGAAATGCATTTTGAAGTTATAAATTCTGCACAAAAGTTTAGAGAATGTGGACATTTATTATTCGTCCTCGTTAAGCGTATTGATATATGATTATGTATTAATTCTATTTCAATGATAATGAATACAGTTTCATAATCAAACACATTATTCGATTGAACACGATTCTCATACGTTTTGTACACAGAAGTAGTCCGTACTGGAGTTGTTATTATAATTATACAAGAACAGTGCGCTGAACACTTTTAAGGCGTATTTGTTTAGGGCTCCGAGATAAATACAATGGGTAGAATTTATATTATACTGCTTTTTCTCCCTCTTTCTCTCTTTCTTTCTGCTGCAGATATACTGTCGATTATTTAACGTATAGATCTTTTCATAGACGGCGAGATACTCAAAACGTGTATATAGAGGTACCTTTAAATCATACATCAGGGTGCGCGGATTTTCAATGCTCGTTTTTCTCGAGACCCGTTCGAGATCGAGGATAGGTGTACACAAATGCGATTTCAAAGGATTTTAAACGTTGTCACCTCGCGATCCACGGTAAATGCTGTAATAGAAATGAGCACGCACAATATAATTATATTGATATTATTGTTGTGAATAGCGTTTAAAATTTGAAAATCTTCTTCGAAGCGTCACGGTAACTAACCCCAACCAAACCCAATACACCCCTCAAATCCCGGATCATCATCGGTCGCGAGCGAAATCACTCGCGGATTTATCGAAATGATATATTGACTTAGGGGAATACGCAATATCGTTATTTCTCATTCACGCTAGCGTTCGGAGATTTGCGGCCAAAGTATACCGCAAATAAAAAATAAACACTACAATACTGCATACATACATATATATATATATATATGCAATATACATGTGAACAGGTATATATGCGTGTCAGTATAGAAAGATACCTATATAAATATAATCACCCGTACTACAAACGCGGTCGTTCTTATAGTGTTTGTTTGTTTTTGTTTTTTTTTTTTTTTTTTTTATTTTATTTATGTTTATCCCGCGAATAGTAATAGGATTTCGCATCCTTACCACAATCGGAATATTATTTACAATAAATAAAACGCTAGCGGATATAATATATGTTTGTGGTAACAGCACGTGCGATTCGTAGACGCAACGCTGTACTCTAGGAGTGTAAACGTAAATAATAATAAAAACTATACTCGTGGGCTACAGCTACAGTACAACTTGTTTGCGTTAAATCGGTAATATATTATAGAATCCTGATTGATCATCATTGAGTTATGATAATTTAATCGAAATCGATTGTTCATGTTTCAGTTTACGTTATGTTTTATATTATGTGTATTGAAAACTGTAAACAATACTTTGGATATATCCACCAGCAAACATATTCTAATAATTACATCACATAAAATTGCATTTTATTCATTATAATAATTCAAAGTATCTATTAAAAAAATTAAAAGATCAAATTGTTATTTTAAAACATTGATTTTTTTACCATTAAAAGAGAATAATGTGATGGAATGAACATGTTTTTTTACAAATGATTTCAATGTTTTCTTTTCATTTCCCATTCTAAATTGTTAAAAAGCTAGGTGATTTTTCTGAAAACGTTAATGCGTTTAAATCGAAATTTGAACCAACAATTGTTGAGTTTTTTGTCTATATTACTATACTTGGAGCCTTAAGTTGATATAATCGAAAATTAAAACATGTCATAATAAATTCTTATAAATTCACATTGATTATATATATATATATATATATATATATATACAAGTATATATAAGTAAATACGTCATAAAGTGATAATTAATTATATACATATGTTTTTTAATGGTTTTTTTTTTTTTTAACAGGGATGTTAACTGTTATTAAAACATTTTACACTCCAAGATCAATTTTGTAGATTTTATTTATTTTTGTTCATAAGTTCCGTAGATAATAATAAAACAGATAAACCATATATTATAACGCGTGTACTCAGTGTACATTTAAGCTGTAAACTACTTCCCGTTGAAAAACCTTTTAATATTCTAGTCTATAAATAAATCATAACAGAGTTTCTCTCCCGTAACTGCTAAACGGTCAATTTGTTATTAAAAAAGGTTTCGGAATAACAATGAAAAAATTTTTTTTTTTATAAACAAAGTCGCGATGATGAAGTACTCTTGGCACACGATATAATAATATATTGGGGTTTGGCGGGGCTCATTGGCTGCAACCAGTCGCGTTCTACGGTTGAAAGTAAGCAACGCCTACTAATACTAATTCCCGGATGGTCACCCATCTAGGTTTTATAGTAGTAAAAACCTTGCCATACATACACACACGTGATAAAAAATCCTACACATTACTCTCTCCCACAGTTCCACAGGCTAATGACCTTAGTCTTCGAAGACTTAACCCTCCTCCTCCCAAAAAAAAAAAAAAAAAAATAATATATTGGCATATTATGTACGGTGCATACTATATCATGATATTAAACTATATGTGCAATAATAATAATATTAATGCTATATTGTATATTATGTTTACGAATTATTTGTGCGGGTACTTTTGGGTACTGTTAGATACCTAGGTATATATTGAAAATAATTAGCTACAAAAAATTAAACTGCATTCTAAACTAACCGAAAAATACCAGCAGATCCTGCAAACGAGTTTTTCGGAATGGCAACTATTTTTTGTCTACGGAAATATTTGTTGCGTGAATCGCATCGTGTACAAGGCGGAAACTTTTTTTACGGTCTGTTGATGTCTGTATTACTATAACGACGATTTCGAGAAACAAAATAACGACTATTATTATTCTTCGTTTACCCTTTTATTTATTTTTATTTTTTTTATAACAACAGTATAACTTCACCAAACAATACTGTACAGCTGTTGTATCACTTGACATTTATATATGTTATAATAATGCAATTTTTATTATTATTTCAAAAAACCTCTATTATTGTTTTTTGTAGGCATGCATGATATTATATCATTATAGTCGAATGTAGTAGGTAGGTACCTACTGTAGTCGTTGACAAATCATACGAGTCTCGTCGCCGAGACGTCCGAATCATGTTGGCCAATATAAATTACGACCTATTCAAATTAATTTTTTTTTTTTTTTTTGTACAGGTGTGATTGTTCTCAACTATTAATTGTATGGTCGAATAATATCTACTATTATAGCATGCGGAATATGGCATGCGCGTTTATTGCGATACACTCGGGTACATGCTACATTTGAATACGTACAATTGTGGGCTGTAGGTATATTAATAATTTAATCGGCTTCAAAAATTATAATTTCATCCGTTACACTGCTGGTGATTCGATTGGAAGTCGACTGCAATGAACGATTAATAATAATTACTATCAAGTATTTTAACACGAGTATTTTAAAAAGCAGTATAATACGGAGAAGTTATATAACTTTTTTGTACCCGGAGAGATACAAACGATTTTTCTTATCGTAGTAAGGTGTGCATTTATTATTAATTGATAAATTATATGCGAAAAATCAATTTTTACGTCTTATAACATAAATAATTTGACCTTGCGCGATGGTATCTATTGGTCTTACAATGATGTATTTTTATTTTTAGTTTGTGTTTTTTTATCGCCTTTCAAAGCAGTGAAAATGCCACAATTGTTAACTTTAAGAGTGGTTTCCGATAGAAAATTGAAAATAGTTGAAGGGTCAAAAATTCTTGTTTTTCCAAAGCAATTTAAAAATAACCAATTTTTTTATTAAGATATTTCAAGTTTCAATATTAAACAAAAAACCCGTCTTAGTTATTTTATTGTAATTTAAAAAATATAATTTTTAGGAACTTATAGTTGTTCACCATTATATATATATATATTATTTATACTATTCAGCATTTTCAAGTTGTTTCGAAAAATTTTAAGCTATTTATACCATGAATTTATTTACATCATTATACGGTATATCAGCATAACATAAACATTGATAACAATCTCTAGCCTAACAGTTCTTATAAAGAAAATTATCTGCATCATAATTACATTTTCACTGATTCTTTAAGCACTATTAATAGCATCCAAAATAAATTCCAAACTAACGACATTGCCACTAACATCACAAACGAAGTAGAAAAATTAAAAAAATCAAAACAAGAGTGTCTAATTCATTTGGAAACAAGGACATTGTAAAATAAATGGAAACGAACTAGCTGAACAACATGTAAAAAATGTTACAGTACTGAAGATCCCAAACAAAAATATAACACAATATTAGAAACAAAAAAAACACATAAAAACTATCACACAGAATATATGGCAAAGTCACTGATTAAACAAAAAAAATAAAACATGTGAAATTAAACAAAATATAAATCCCTGGTCACTACCAAAAACATCTAAAAAAACAGAAATAATAATAAACCGACTGAAAATCATCTACATCCACCTCATACGCGGTCACCTTATGAAAAACAAATCATCAATGGAATTCACCTCATGCGGAGTTACCCTCACAATGAAACATTTGATGACAGAATGTAGGTCGAACGAAGAAGAAAGGAAAAAACATAACATACCAACACACTTATATGAAGTAATTGGACCCGACTACCCACGAGAAAGCATCTCGTCATTCCTCAAGACCATAAAAATAGAAAAAAAACATTTAATAACTAAATAGTTATAAATTATTATTATTGTATCATATATATATAATGCTAATGGCCTATGTTGGCGAAGGTATAATGAACAATAATAAAAAAAAGACTCATTATTTTTCATATTTGATAAAAACAAAATAAAAAAATTGCAATAATATTTCATTATTTCAGCGCACCCGCACGATAATTATTCCAATGGGTGGCTAATCGATGATTAGTGATTACTAACAATGGTTCCTGCCCATGATGACAATTTTCGCACATAACTTCACATCAAAAATCAGAATCTAAAGGTAAATATTTTAAAATAAATACGTGTGTTGAATGATGGATGCTAACAATAAAATCGAAAAAAAATATTGGAATATCTCAGTTTGAATTAATTGGGGGAATACATAATTAAAAAAAAAAACAAATACATTTCTATATAATATAATTACGTTATACAATTCAAGTTACTAATTTCTAAGGAATACAAATTTCTTTTAATTATATGATACAATAATATGATTCTCATCCAATATTAAGCACTTGTACCATATTACATCAGTTGATAATAAAACACGATAGATAATTATTAATTACCATGAAGAAAGTTGTGTTGGATTTGCTTTTCATTCAAACATTTGGATTTCACTAAAAGTTTTAAATCTAATTGATTTAATATTTTTTTGACTTATATGGGTACGGAATAAGTCGTTTATGATTTGAAATAAACTAAGAACTATAGATGTAAAAAAAAAAAAGAAAAATAAATATACCTATAACTATTTATTTTTACTTTTACCGTTTATATTTCATCTAATCTTTCAACAAACTTTCAACCGTGAGACTAGAATAAACGTTAAACATGAGTTGAGATATTTAATTTTAAAATATTTGTTCCGCGTGCGATCAGATATAAAACTACGGAACTGTCCAATAAATAACCAAAATATAATATTCATTTCATGTGATTTTATAAAAAAAATCTACATAATATATAAAATTTATGTTTTTTTTTTTATAATTACATCCAATTTTTATTTATTTTTTCAAATGGAATTCAGTTTAATAAAGATGTATCGTTCGATGCTTTAATGTTGTAATAAACTATTAATCATACCATTTTTATTTTTTTTTATTTTGTATTATTATTATTTTTTGCATAATAATATCAAGCTATATAATTTGATCACAATAACAAGAATTTTTCACTATTTATTATGTTTCTTCATACCAAATGTTTTTTTTGCATACATCACGTTTAATACTCAAAATACGACTTAAAATTAATAATAAATAGGTAAATTTTTTAATTGGTTTAAGCATTTCAGATGTCACACACATATTCAATTTAGATCAAGTTAAGCTAGGTAGATATAAATATTAGTTATTGTATCATCTGAGTATTTGATAAAATCTTATAAATTCTTAAAAGTATTATAAAATATTATTTTAAGAACAATTTTTAAAATAGTAAAATATGAAATAAAATTATTGGTCATTGAAATGCAACGGTAAAAAGAAAAAAAAGGTATTTAGAAGAAATAAAGTAAAAAAAAAATGTATTTAAAATACACTTTTTACAAAGTATTTGTAAAGTCTTTTAAACATCAAAAAAATATTAAAATACTACTATTTAAATACAAATATTTGAATATTTAACAAGACTGGTTATAGAATATTGAATAATAGCACATTATTGACCAGAACATAGTATGGTAATATTATCTAATTTTGTCATAATATTTTTGATGTTTAATGTTTATTATTAATGATAGATTGACCAATCTTTAAAATACGTAGTATTCTGACTCGCATGTTTTGTCTCAGTTTTACAAACGTAGAACATAGCAAATTTGACATTCATGATAATTGATTTTACTTCGTTATCTTTAAAATTAGAATAAATTGATGTATTATAAAATTTAAAGGTAAGATTATTATCTAAGGCATTTTACAGATTTATTTCAGTATTTTAAATGCAAAGAAAATTCTTAACATTTTAAAACTGTAAATTTTGTAAATTTTAAAATGATCACAACTTGATTTTAAAGCCTGCCGAATGCCTAAGGTAATAATCGTACATTCAAATTTTACAACAAAATCAATTCATTCTAATTTTAAAAATAACAAAGTAAAATAAATTATCGTGAACATAAAGTTTGCTATGTTTGTAAGACCGAGACGATGCATGTATGTTTAGCATCATCTTAAATCAGCTAAGTGATATAAACTATATATTATACAGCGAAACCTTGGCTATCTCGAACCAAAGGCGTAGACAGAATTTTTTATTGTGTATATTATATTCATCATTTCTAAGATAAGTAGCAGGATGGTGCCATCGCTATATTTTTATGTATAAAAAAAAGGTCATGTGTTCACCATCTATATCACTACCATGTGAACATTTATGTATCGAACTCCAATATCTCAATGTTTCTGTGTTTCGAAATTTTTTTCAATCTTTTCAGACTTTGAGATACCGAGGTTCCACTGTATTATACAATAGAGTAGTATTCAATACGTTTTTAAATACCCAGTTGGTACACTGTGGTATACCTAAGTGTTATTTTTTTCAGACGAGTTTGACAAAGTTACAATTTTATCACTGAAATAATAAGGTACATATTATAATATAAATAGCTTTTATAGGATGTGTGTGTGTGTGTATAGATTTCCACTTTTTGTTATATATATATATATTTTATTATATCTATATTTTTTTTTATTAAATGAAATAATATTAAAAATCGTGCGTTGCATATATGATACACGGCCATCTGCAAGTCTCGACACTTTGTAGATGTTGTACGATTACTATACTATACTATCATATTTAATAAGCCTTCTTGTTGTCATATTAAATTGCTCTCGAAAAAATATATATTTTTTAACAACAAGCAATAAACAAACTGATGTAACTACGTTATGAGTTCGCGATTAGGAGTTTAACAAATTTTAACAACATTATAGTACCTACGATGGATATGTTAGCAAAATTGAACTATCTCTAAAAAAAAAAAAAACAATTTACAGATTCGAGTAAGTTATTATGTAAAATTATGAATAATCAGTATACACGAATATATAATAATCAGACAATCGAATACTCGCGTTATGCTCGATAAGAAGTCAAGGTGTAAGAGTAAAAACTATGATTGTGATGATGATATGAAATAATGTATATTATAGAGATACATCCCAAATTTATGACTATTCGATTCGTGATCTTATACATGACTACAAGAACAATAATAATAGAATTGTGTAAGGTTGTTGTAGGGTATAATGTAATTTATTAAAATTGTACATAAGAATCAAGTCAATTGAGCTAATTGACATTTAATTAAGTATTACAAAACTGTCATATCATAACCAGGAAAATGTTAATAATATTACAACTTATATTATTACTTATGTGGATGACACAAAATTTATTCTAAAACGTTAAAATAGTAAACAAATAGTAATATATGCAAATTATATTATTGAAAGTTGTTTAATCATACACAAATATATATAATACTATATTTTATGGCATTTTAACGCGTAAAAACCAATTAGAGCAAACTGACAACTGTTATAATATTTTATAGATGATAAGAATAAAATAAAAACACAATATTGAGTAATGAGTATATTACAATCATTTATTTGATGAAATTTATGAAAATATCAACAAAATAATTCTATATTTATTGATAAGTATAACTCAGTTTTGGAAAAGTATTGATTTACATGTAGTATAAATAATTAATATTTGTTAAAATTAATAACACAAGTTATTAAAATTGTACAAAAAAAAAAAAAAAAATATATATATATATTTATGTATTTAAATTTTTTAATGAGTTGTAAGCCGACATTTCTGAAATTTACCAATTTAATAATGAAGACCATAAAATATTTAACTAAATATTGTCTAACAAAGAAAACTAAATAAATCAAGTTTATAAAATACATACATACATAAAAATATACGAGTATAACAAAAATAATATTTGTCATATTACGAGTATTTACCGGAATGATGTAACCTACTAAAATATATAATACGATTCCGTACAAGATACAGATGAGATTATATGCATTTACTTTGCTCACCTTTCTATTGAACACGTTTGTGTAATATTTTTGTTATTATATAATAAACGTATAAAGTGCATTAAATGCGACGATAAAAAAAAAATGGCAGCAAACAAATTGCATTCCAATGATATTTAACAACTGCACTAATTGCGTCCGATGTAAATATATTATTTTTCTTTCTATCTAATACAGACTTAGAACTGTCAATAGCAACATTAAATATTGCAATAGGTAGTTTAAAAATATTGTTTTCGTCGTTAATTCATTAACTAATTATAATAAAAAATATATATAAAGAAGGTTATAGGTTATTATAAGCGTATTAACCATTTATTTATAGATTGGTAAAAATTTAAATAATACAATTTTGATATAGAAAAAACGTGTTATTTTGTACATGTATTTAATCATTTGTTTTCTTAAATTTGTTTTCGTATATTTCATGTCTCTTATATGACCGTTACTACAAATTTTGATGTAAGTATCTTTTTGTACGTTTTTAAATATATCAATAAATTTGTAGATATTTGGATGAACAGAATAAAACATACCCTTACATTTGAATGGAAAGCTTCATAGCTATTTGTTGTTCGTGTAATTGAACCTGAATACATTGCCCATAAAGAAGGATGAATGTAACAATCGTGGGATATATATGTATTTAAAATATAATCTGTAAATGTTAGTTCTTTTTCATTTTATGGTAAAACAGTTTTTTACATCTTCAGGTTTTGGAAAGAGGAAACAAAAAAATATTTTTATGTAATTACTTATTTTATTTTAGTTTATAGTCATTATTCAAACCTAGTGTTTGTATTAGTTTCCACAAACTCTGGCC
Organism: Pentalonia nigronervosa; assembly: GCA_014851325.1. Lineage (NCBI taxonomy): Eukaryota > Metazoa > Arthropoda > Insecta > Hemiptera > Aphididae > Pentalonia > Pentalonia nigronervosa. Next base: position 114,739 of record JACXSJ010000814.1, on the reverse strand, counting down.
TATTAAACAATATATTAAACCAATCAACATTCTTTTAATTCGACGGACGGCCAAACAAATAATATTTCCGAGTAGGACGCAATTAGAATAGTCATATAGAAAAACCGGGACACAATTTGTATGTCAGTAATTTCAATTTTTATGTCGGGTACGCAATTCGTATGTAGCCAAAATAATGACGTTCAAAAAATGATCTGAATGACGTGCTATGTTATTGAGGTAGGTCTTATATAATTTGTTTATATTTTCAAATTTTAAATTGCTCATAAAAATAATTCGCGAGTTAAGTTGTACAAATTAATTGGAATGTTATAAATTATAAAATTCTCATACCTTTATCTTATTCAAAATATTAATTATTTTTACAGTATATATCAATAGGAATAAATAATCTATGTATAATATTCTACTGTGGTTTAAAATTAAAAATATCTGAATCACTGTAGTTTAAATTTCAAGCAACGGTAAGAAAATGTAGATACAAATTTATTGGAGGTGTTTCATATATATTTTAACTTAGTAAAATTCAAGTCATATTGAAGTACTTAAGTAACACAATATAGGTTAAATTTATTATTATATACCTAATAATAAATAAACAATTTTATAATTTTCTGTTCATGTAATAAAGAATTGCAATAAGTAATGGAAAATATGACGTTCGAAAACGGTTCTGAAGTTGTGATGACCCTTCTTGCGGACATATTTTCAAAATGTTTCCACGGCTGTTCAAAGTTAAAACAACATTGAACAAATAACTCACAAAAATACCAACAGAACTAAATTTTCGATCAATAATAGGTACCTGAAACTTTTAGAGAAGGTTGGTCCACCGGCTGGATAAATAACTCACAGAAAAACAGATATAATTTAAAAACCAATACAATGCTATCTTTTCACATGCGATATAAAATATACTGGCAGTTTACAAATGCGTGTAATAATTTAATTTAATTACCAATTTTATTATTATACGTGCAATACAAATATTTAATATAGAATTTGAATGTTAAATTAAACATTTTCTTTGACATTTACTTATTTATTAAATATCTGTCCACAGTCGTAAAATAATATATACGAGTATTGTAATTATAGTATCGTATTTTGTTAATATTATTAATGCATTAATATTAAACATATTGTATATACTATTTACTAAATAGTTCTGAAGTTTAATTTTATTTTTGATAATTTTTATTATTATACAAACATTTTAAAATAATATACAACTGATTTAAAATATGATAAATATTATAATATATATATATCATTAGTTCTTGAACGACACAATATATTTATTAATAACTGCATGGTGCATATTGTTAAAAGTAACAATAAATATTAATTATCTCAAAATGTATGAAACATTTTGAAAATTATTTGTTTAAAGAATTTAAATTCATTGACAAATAATTGTTTACTCATTTTCATTATCATAATTGTTTTAAGTTTTTTTTTATAATTTTAATTATGACTACATCTTTTTAAATTTTTATTCAGAAACAGAATTTTGAAAATATTGTTGTATATTATTGTTCATAACCTAGTTATACATTTTAAGCAAAGGATTAATCAAGATGAATGAACAGGAGTGGTATCCAACAAAAGTACCCAACAAAATATTTATTTACTACTTCCTCGTCGACCCTTAAAATGTTTATTACCTATTATAACAATTCGTTTGAAATTTGATTTTTATTGATGAAAATTCCAAGAGTATGGAATTAAAACCAATTCTGTAGCTTAAAAAAGTAAACATTTTAATATTGATAATGACAAAAAATAGTTAAAAATATAATTAATTTTTAAAAATATTATTTCTTTATGACTTATAATTCCGAGACCGATTCTTTGCCACATTTTTCTTGATTTTATTATGTCTCTCGTCATAAGTGGTTTATACTAAAAAAATATTTAATGGGAATTGTTTGGTTTTTCTTTTTTGAAAAAGAGAGTGAAAGAGAGAAAGAGTGAGAGAGAGAGAGAGAGAGAGAGAGAGAGAGAGAGAGAGAGAGAGAGATGGTTTATGTTTAATATGACAAGGCGCACTTTTAATAAGCTAGTCTAAGTAGTCTACTCGACGACCAACTCCACATGCAAAACAATAAAGGATTTTTTTTTATTATTATATATGTAAAAATACATTGGTTAAAATCCAAGCTGCTGGTATCAACAAATGTTTTGATCGTCATTATTAGGTAAGGTTAGAGTAATGTACTCGTATATACTATCCAATACGTATATATATATTTTTAAATTTAGAAATTATAAAAGAATATGGTTTATAAATATTTTAATTTAAAATTCATATTTTGCTACTCAAAATAATAAATTTGGAATTGGTTGCTTGTATTGCATTACTTTTTTTTTATGAAACATAAGACTTATTATATTATTGGGAATTTATAATATTCAAATTTATATTATGTACATTAATTGATATCATGCCGATAAATTTACTACAACGTATACTATTATGACAATAATCTAATGACGTCATGATTATAGATATGCTTCTAAACTATTATATCCATTAGTTCTAGAAAACTGTGTTATTTTATTTAAGTAAAAATATAAAAACCAAATTTGTAGCTAATACGTGTTTGTTTTAAAATAATCGATTATTATTTCAATCCATTGGAAGAAGTGAAAATGCAATGATTTTTTTATTTTTTTTTATTAGGTTTATTACTTATTATATGGATTCAACATCTTAGGTCATTAGTCTATAATAATTACATATAAATATTAGCATTAAGGGGTACATTACTATATGTAGAGCATTTGAGGGAGTTTGTGAATTATATATTATTACTATTATTATTATTATTTTTTTTTAAAGTAATTTTACTAAGCCTTTATTTTTGAAAAAATTGTATATGTTTTTGGTATTTTCCTCACCAAGTACTTGTTTTATCGTTGATAGGTTTCCGAGATTTATCTGGATCTATAAATTTGGGGTATTCTAATATGCTGTGTTTGATGGTCATTTGTTCGTCACAGAGTTCGCAGACCGGGCAGTCTTCTTTTGTAATGAGATGTAAGAGAATTAAACGGGAGTGTCCAATCCGAGTCCTTGTGATAACTATTTCTTCGTGCTTGAATGAGGATGAGGAGAGTTTTCATGAGGCGATTGATGTTTTGATTTCTTTAAGTTTAATTGTATTTGGAGTCTCCTCCCATTTGTTTTTCCAGTGACGTTTAGTTAGGCTGTTAATTTATATGAGTGCATCTTGAAATGTTATTTTGATTATTTTTACCGAGATAGGTGAAGCTATTGCTTCATTTGCTGCCCTATCAACTAGTTCGTTATCATTTATGCCAGTTTACAAGGAGACCCATAAAAATTCTATTTATTTATTTATTTATTTTTTTTTTTTGAAGTACAATAATAATTCTTGGATGGCTTGGATGATTTTATTTTTGAGCAATGTTTTAAAATGCTTTTGTGAACGCTTTGTGTAATACATGGTATTTAATTAATGTGACTTTTAAACTTTAATAATTGATTTCGTGATAAAACGACGAATAATATATTAAACTATAAACAGAAACGAAACAATTCGATATCGAATAATGTTTGGCCTTTTGAAACATATGTTTAATTATATTATTGCTAATACAATATTATAAATGGCTTAATTTTATAACGCCAAATAGCTGCAAACACGTTTAACAAACTGTTTGGCCTTTGATCGTTTCGTCGAAACAACTGCGCGCCGTATGCCAGATGGATGGATTCAAGGCAGACGAAGCATGCCATAAGGCCGTACAATAAATTCCCATTTGATCGAACGCGACCTAGGTTCACCGCATATGCATTTAAAAAATATATATAATTGACAGTAGGTATACAAATATAATAATATGACGATTTCGACGACGATACGGCGCACAATATAAAAACCAACTCGACAACGAATTAAATTACATATTTCAACAGCGCGCCGAGATCGTATATAATATCGAACAACCCCCGTCGGTCACGAGCCACACGATTTGTCAACGTCTCGCCCAAGTATATATACATACATATAATAGTAATAATAATATGTTATGTAAAAAAAAATATTATACTCAGATAGTAGTGGCGGGGAGGGGGAAGGGTGCTGAAATGTACCGTGTCGTATAGAGCGGCAATAATGAATGTTTTTATTTTTTATGTACATTTTTTTTTTTTACCAACGAACGCGTAAAAAAAAAAACGTACGAATTGAAAAACGTTGTATCGAATGACGGTTTGTAAATATCACGACCGCGACGGTATACGGCTCGTATTATGGCTGCGGTGAATAGGTAGGCACCTATAAGGTATAATGTATCGCGGACGTTCAACTAAAACAGTTGCAGAGAAGTCACGTATTCCAAGGTTTCCAGGAGATCGAAAACAGAATTTAATATTACGCGGTTTCTGATGTTTTTTTATTACACTAATTGATATATTTAGTGCCTGCAACATTATTAGCTTGTAATAAAATAGATAGGTATCGATAAATATTACAAGATTTATAAATTTCCTATATCATGAAAAACAATTACATGAAATAATAATGAAAAAAAACCGACGCGATAGACAGGCGGGTACTAAATAATATAGTTCTGGTATGGTTAATTGAAAATAAACCATTTATACCAATGCGATTATAGACGCATTACTATAATTGTTGATTAAAAATGTATTGGTTACCAATATTGCGACTATGCATGTGCGCAACGTGTTTTTAACCGTTATTGTTTAATACCTCAGCAGTGTACCGTATAGTCCTCGATCCGGTAATGACGCGTCCGTGCCTGTTGCAGGGCATGCGACTGATTGGATCGCTAAGGCTTTTAGCCATTCTGAGATAAATAATTACCCTTCCACCGACATGGTTTCAAAAGTACATAAAATAATTGAACTGAACAATCGAATTGTTGTGACCTATGTTTAATGTTTAGGATTTTAATTTATTCACCGTTTTTAGTGTTTCCAAATGATTATACAGTAACGTGTGGGAAGCGATTCGTCGTGTCAAGGTTTGTAATCAGACATTTCTAGGTGCTAAATGACGGATCACTAGTGAATTGTTATTTCAGTTACCTGAACATGTATAATTGCACTGTTCGTCGCTCGAGGTTTTCGCGTATGTTCAATCATAAGAAAATATATTGACGAATTGTCTAGTAGAAAATCTGTTAAGATACAACGATGAAGTCATGGACCCCGAGATAAGGGAGTAGCTGTGTTCAAGTAATTGACGAGCTGACGAGTCGGTAGACTAGTTATCAAATTTGTTTAATCAACTTTTTTTTATTTTCGAACATAATTTATTTCCGTAAAAATTACTTTCTAAGTTCCAATTTACCTTACAATCATTACAATTTCGATTCGGTAAAATATTCTATATTTTAGTGTTTAACACATACAAAAATTTGAATTATGGTTTTTCTTCAACGATGTAGCCTAAAAACTAACAATAATCTGTCTGGGTCAAAAACTCATAGGTAAAGTATTTTTTTTTTTAATAAACTCAATTTATTAGGGCATTAGGCGAACATCGATCATTCTCCCTCTACTCCGGCAAACAATAACCTTTTGGGGTGGTAAAGGGAGAACTGAACGAAATTCACCTACCATAATTTCGAAGTATTGGCATCACAGCTGTACTCACCCGCACGAAATCAATGCGGGTGGTATACAGTATATACCTAAATAATAATAATTATATAATATGAATATTGCATAAAATACATATTTTATACATCGCCGCTCGAAAATAATATATGTTTTATAATTATTACGTGATGTTTAGAAATAGAACACACAAAGACACCCTTTTGTTTTCTGTGTGTGTGTCTCTCAGATGTAGACGGGTATTTCAACGTCCTTTGAGCAGAAATTCTATAATTATTTTCGTTTGTTCGCAAAGTGTAGGTCGTCGCCTGCTGCAAAGCGACTCTTTTCAATCCCTAAAACCCTGCGGATAGTTCGATAACTACGCGCGAGATATTACAAAAGCCGGTGTGTTTTATTTTTATAAAAAATACGAATTCAATTACTACCTAGCGTTGTACCTATTGAATTTTAACAAACTGCCCCCACGAACAAATCTTATACAAGTTTCCTTGTTCTCCATTCTAATTTCCATAACACTAAGTAAGTTTCTATATCATGTATCATCTAGATACGTACGAAACGGTTTCGTTCGAACAATATACTTGAGATATGTGATGTTTTTGATTTTACATATTTTATTGTTTATCAAGTTTCTCATAATGTCATAATACCAAAACTACGGTATAAGCAATTCATCTCCAGCATTGAAACAATTTTATTATTATTGAGTTTATTTATTTTATGAAACATGTAATAAAGAAACTTTTTCTTTTGGTATAATTGTGACTTGAGCAGTCATAAACTAATTAAAAGGTAAATAGTACAATTATGTAAATATCCTTACAGTAATTACTTCACCATTACTGTACTTGTAAAAACTTAAAATTTTCAGAAATGATAAAAACTTTTTTTTAGTTAATGAAAACCATTAAAATAAAATAATTTAAATAAATAAAAGTATAAGAAAATTTTAATGTGACTTTCAAAAAATCATGTTTTTAAATGTAGAAGGTATGACAGTTAAAATATGTTTTATTTAGCTTGGAAACTGAAGTAAATGAAAAGATAAATAACTTCTGTATAAAATCTTTCATTCTTGCAAATAATAAATTAATCATTTAAAATAGATAACATATACAATATTATTTACATGAATGCCAAAACATTATAAGCCGGAGAAGTATAGATAAAGTAAATTAGATACTAATAATTATAAACCTCAAGGAATTTACTTAACTAAACTTACTTTTCTAACTGTAGAATACATTTCTGTTGTACATTTTTTTCAAATTACTATTTTAGTGGCGTATTAAAAATGACTAAACGCATTTAAAACAAAGTCCTAAAAATTTCGTTTCAAGTTTTCAATATTCTTATGTAACAAAGTACAGTAGAATCCGTTTATAACTATCTTCAAGGGACCTAGAAAATCAGATCGTTATAGCCGAATTTCGTTATATCCGGATGATTATACTCGTACAGACCAAATTATATATTTATGAATAAATATCGTGAATATTATGAATCGTTTTATACGAAATATCGTTATACACGGCATCATAGTAAGTGGATTCGACTATATATTAAAACAACTTTAAGAATCTTTGATTTGTAGTTTAGTGTATTAAACGATTTTAATATATTTTTTTATTAATTGAAATAACCTAAGCTACCCATCAGTTATCATAATTTATAGCTAGTAATATTAAAAAATGGTCACACTAGATTATCTAAAGTTAATTTTAAAACTTTATATTTTAACTGCAGTTTGATTTAAAATCTTGACTAATATTAACCAGAGCAAACCTTGAAATTCCTAATAACCTATGTAGCCCAAAATCCATATGAGGCATAGGTGTGCGCAGATATTGTTTGCAGGTGATGCATTTCTATTTTACTATTTACCACTACTATTTTTTTCTATCATCCAAAATGTTTTCCTATATACAACATTGGAAATGCTTGGCATAGTTTCACATAAAATAATTTTTTTAACAAATTATACTTTATATTATAATAATATAATCATCACTATTCACTATAAAAAAATAAAATAACTAATAACATTAATTAGTTATTTAATTACTTATAATGTAATATTTATGAGAAACATACATTTTCATTTTAATACCTACATGAAAACTAAAGATAAAGACGACGTATGGCCGGAGTTAAAGATTTAAATTCTTCAATAATATCTTCAAAATTTAAATTTACAGCCATTTCTTACTCCAAAAATATCATCAATAAACACTTAAGACATTCTTGTGACATTTGACTCCTTAATTTGTTTTTGACTAAATTTAATTTTGAAAATTCTCTTCCACAGCTACAACTTGTAACCGGAATTGTAACAAAAAGCGATAATGTTTTAAAAATATTTGGGAAACTTTTAGACAAGTCATTTACAGTTAACTAGCCAATTATGAATTACCACAGTAGAAGACCCCTGGTTAAAATCTGATAATGATTTCAGAATATTATACTCTCCTTCAATCTCTAAGGCATTCAAATGAAATGTAGTTGAGAGTGTTGTTATATTTGATTTACTCAGTTCAAAATTTATAAGATAGTCAACTATAATGATAAGAGTCAATGTTTCCTGACTGAAACGTTCTTGAATTCCATTTAACAAATTATCGAAAAATACAAAATAAACAAAATGTTTCGTATCACATTTTTTGTCAGCGCTGATGTATTGTGTATTGATGTCATTAATTTTCTTTTTAACATGTAGAATTTCTATTTTATGTTCATTACAGACTTCTTCACTTTGTTCTTTAAATTTGTGAAATAGCTGTCATCAGATCTGAACTTAGTTAAATAATTTTTTAGAGCATTCACTAATTGTACGGCATTTAGGAGATTCAAATTAGGTGATTGTAAAATTGCATTTATAAACATATTTGAACCTTTATAGGTTTTAAAACTATTAGTGAAAAAATAAAATTAAAACTCTTCATTTGATGAACAAGACCCTGTGCTTTAACTCTTACATCAGCTAAATTTGTATTTTAGCTATTTCTAATAGACATAGAACCTATGAATTGAAGTTTTGGTCTATTGCTTGTATTGCTTCTGATCTATATGCCCACCTAGTTGTGAACAGTGACTTAAGAGATTTAAGTTTTTTATTTGTCTGTTCTGCAAGTTTTTCTAACACTGCATAATGAATTGGACTACATTCAAAGAAACTATATAACATTTGAATGTAACCAAAAAAATCAAAAATCACACGATTATTATTTCCCAATGAATCGATCAATACAAGATTAAGACAAATGTCTAATGCAGTGTACTTTTGGAAATCAGAAATATAAAAAATTTGGAAAGCAAAAAATTCTATCAATATAGAACTATATTTTATCTATTTAAATGTCGAAAACTAGGATTTAATGAAACTTCTATAATTGTTACCAAACTTTGTTTTAGGATATATATCAAGGACTGGTTAATAAGGTCAACGTTGAATGCAAGACTTATGTTTTTACTGATAAATTGATAAAAAATTTGCTGGATCATCAGGATGGCAGTCCAGATTTTTTTCTTGTTCTGTAAATTATTATTATTTTTATAAAAAAAGAAAAAAAAACAATAACTTATGTTGAGTTATATATGTTTTATGGTTTATATTAAATATAGTTTACTTTATTAACATATATATATATATATATATATATTTTTTTTTTTGCTGGAAATTGACAATTGAGTCTTTAGGTGATGGTTAGAGTTAAAAGATCTCAGAATACAAAGCTAATCACCAATTATAACAATAATAATACAATAACATATATATTAAATACAAAATAATGTTTAGTTATATATAGTATATATAGTAATAGTTAGTTGTATATAATATTAAAAACAACAATACAAATTAACAAAAACAAACAACACAATACATTTATCACTAATAAAAAACAGTACTTAGGGAACACAAGTTGTAGTTATAGTTAATCACAATTAATATCTCACCACAAAAAAATTTTTAAAGAAAATATGTTCATATCAGTAAATGCTGTTTCCATATTTTATGGTAATGACTGGAAATTAGGTTTAGACTGTTTAGTTTTATCAGAGTTGGAGTATTCTTAAAATAAATACCATAAAACTTTGTTTATTTAAATTTATATTTATATGTATATTGTACTTATAAATAATAAATAACACCAATTAAAATCTAAATTAGCTGTAATAGATAAAACAATAGAATCTATAACCGCAAAATAAGGTAAAGGGTTATCTACTTCATATTCTTCCAATAATGTATGTGTATCTAATTGATTAATAGAAACAATTACTTAGGAGTTCAATAATTTTACATAGTGTACTATTATTTAAATTACATAAACTGATGTAATGATGTTTATGTTGTTAGGTCTTTACATTTTTTATGTAAAAATAGAAAATATTAAACAAATGTTTTTAAAAAGTTTAAGCTGTTTATGAAGATAAAAATACTTAACAATTTTATTTACTTGTACTTGTTGTATTATTTTTGAAATAATCTGATATTGTTTTACGTTTTGTTTCATTGTTAATGAAAAATTTTTGAGTTGTAAATCTAAATTCTAATTTATAAATTAAATTCTTTATAACTTTCTTTTTTCAAGCGACTCTTTTAGTCACATTTGGGAATAACACGTACCTACGCCTAATCGTAATTTTATCACAAACGAATAACAATATGATAACGGTGCACTATGTAGCCAGGCTACAGCCACGACAATTAAAATATAATATAGTCTATACTATGATGAAAAGAAATTAACTTCTCTTCATCGTGCTCTTACCATAAGCATGCTGCTATAGTTATGGCAGTCACTATAATGCCAAGTTTGATAGAAAATATCATAGTTATTAAAACTGAAATACAACCATGGCTATTATAAATTCAGATGTAAAATAATTGATAAAAAATAAATAATAAACATAATTTTTATTTTTTAAATTGATTAATTCTAAAAGATTTACTAATAGTAACATACATAAATAAAAAAAATTGTTTCTATAACAAACAGCAGGCTGTAAAGTCGCAAGGTAGTGCACTTGCATACCCTGCACCACCTGTTCACACGCCTATGCATAGAAACGTTCAAAACAGCAATTGCTTGGCAATATGCATAACACGTCAACAAACAGCTAAAGATTTTTTTAGTGCAGTACCAAAACAATCGGCGTTAAGGTTTGACCGTGTTCGCGGTTATCGCCAGATCCTACTTCGGGTCATATTTCCATAATAATGGAAGTGTCAAATGTTTATGAAAATATTAAGTAATTAATAGTGTAACAAATGCTGAAATAATATTGAACAAAAGGTAGGTTTTTATACAATATTACAGCTCTATAGAATATACCGTTGTACTTTAATGAATGATTTTAAACATTGAATAACAAAAAAAAAATTGTTTCATAATAATTGGATATATTGAGAAAAAAAAACAATATAAAAATGTTACACAACTTTGAGATGCATTTTCAAAATATGAAAATATATGGAGCGATTTAAAAGTTTGAACTGTTTGATACCAAGAATATAATTTTAGTGTATGTATGTTGTATTTTATTGTAATGTTTGTGGTCTTTAAAGATATTATAATTTTAAATGGTTTTTGATTGAGCAATTTATTTAATAGCTCGAAGACAGACTTTACCCTTTTAACATAATGATAAACTAATTTCAGTTGATTTCAACTAGTTACCTATATTATTAATTTACCGAAATAATTTCTGATAAATTTAATTAATTAATATCCATTAATATATAATACAATAATAAAATGATAAGTTAAGTTTAAAAAGAGAAAAATAAATTAACATTATTTATAACACATTATTTTTTTTTTTTTATCACAAAATAATTAACAATTGTAGCATTGTTATATATTACATGTAATAATAAACAATTCACGCAGCTATTTAATCTTAGATTGTAAATAAATTTGTAATATACAATGTATATTTACATCGTGGAGGATTATTATTATGTTTTAAAAGATTTTATTTAAATAAATATTAATTTGAAAAAATGAAGATACACAGATTAGAATATAACTTATTGTTACGCACATATTTTCAACAATCTTCATTAAAATAAAAGTATGTAATTCGAGTACACAAATAGTTAAACGACTGAAAAAAAACTAAACAATTAAATATTATAGTGAGCTGATGTATTTATTGATTTCAATTTTTTGACTATTATATTATAATCAAAGAAACCGAAAATTAACCGCCTAACGTATTAAATCCGGTGAACCAAACCTTTTATAGAAAGGTATGAATAAAATATTTATAATATTATAATATTATTGTTTACTATGGATGGTTAACCAAAAGAGACGACAAATGTTAGGCGGTTGTCGGTCATCGATCACAGTGATCGTAACTATACAGAAAAGACACCTCTAAAATTATCTGTTGGTATTTTTTAACGTTATTAAATTGTAACAAACTTTGAAATATCTAGGTAGTAAATTATCAAATTGATAAATTTGGATTTTCCACACTAAAATAATGTACTTTTATAATTATTTACTGTTCATTAATAACAAAATATTTAATGTATTTTCCTAACCATTAAGGTTAATCTATTGTTCTATAGTATGTATTATCATTGATTAAGTATATACATATGTATTTATATATATTTAATCAATGTTATATACAATAATACATTATATTTTATAGCTCATACTGCTCTGTATACATGTATATATGTGAGTGTGCATATGTTAGTTAATTATAGTTATAAAATATCGTAAAGTCTGGAAGGGATTTTTCAATAAAAAAAAAAAAAATAATTATTTATAAAAATGGTTTACACCCGAATGGTTAAAGATATTATTACGGTCCATTTCACCACTAATGACGATAGTTCATTTATTCTGTAGTCGACTGAAAAAAAAAATTAAGTAAAATCATTATGTTATTTTTTTTTTATGCGATTATTCGATAACATTTTTAATAACTTTTTCATCTTAAAATTTATGAACGACCTTTTCAAAAAAATGTTAATGAATTCGATTTCGGGAGTACCAAGAACCCCACACCGATACGGATGCAAAATTTTGTCTCCGATTTCGCGTAACGAATGAAACGCCATCTCACACATCATGAGACCGATAGCGGGCATGATATTATTTAGGGTGATGGCGGCCAGCGAGTTAAACGAATCACTCTGTATACACAACTAGAAAATCGAAATATTTTCCATCAGGGTATCTCGTATAACCTTAACGATTTGAGATCACGTATAATTCTATGCGATTATGGCACGGGTGATAGGATCTTAGCAGCGCGCCGAGCGCCGTTTTCCGCGCAAAATATTCTCTTCTTCTGCGGGAGACATTAAACCGTGCACAGACACGCCATCAATCCTTTCGCTCCTCTCTCTCTTTCTCTCTCACACAAATACACACATGCACATACACTCGTAGATATACATATGCTCTGCAAACAGGTATATATAATATGCTTTATAAACCTGAAATGGCTTGCGATGTTTACCCGCGCGTTTAAAATATCGACTTTACCCTTCGTCAATCGGTTCTGTTGAATACAATCAAATAGGTTTTATTCAACTCGATAACGTTATGTCTGATTTCTCAGTAAATGAATGAACTTCGAATTATTATGTATATGTGGATTGAATTCACTGCATGAATAAGTGGTTTTTTCGGTATAAATACTGGGATTTATAAAAAAACAAAAATAGAAAAAACGGAAGAAAAAATATATGCTGACAACAGAACATATTTTATTTTGAACGTAACACAAAAGATTCTGGACGTCTAGAGTTTTTCGACATCAAATAGAAATTTTAATTTCATAAACTTTATAGCTAGTATTATGCCGTATTCGTTTAGAATTATACAACGTTTTGATCTTCAAATTGAATAATGTGAATTTTATCATTGTCGATAGATAGTTAAGATATTATACGATAATCTCCGCATCGATTATTCATATGTTATTTATCCATACATAATTATTTTATATTACACGGGTAACTCAATAGTCAAATCAATAAAATTATATATTATTTTCTAAGTTATTAAAATAATTTTATCTTTTAGTACCTGACTTAATAACATTAAAAGTTTGCCATACTATTGATGCGTTATGCATATTAATAAACTATTAATAATAATAATAATAAAAATAGATAATTATAATATAATATGAATACACATAATGTATTACCACACCTGAATAATTTTTCTCTTTGCTAATATGTATTTACATAATTAATGTCAACAAAAAATATTAATCAAAGTTCAAACAGCAGATCACCGGAGCACCTACTTAACCAGGGTATTCAATTGTTGCAATAGTGATAATAATATTTTTGAATTACAATTCTTAATAGGTACCAGCATAATATAATCTGTTCACTGATTTCCTGCATACTTTAATATAAATATAAACAAAGTATAAATTATTATATATAATATTTATATATATATTATGCATGATGCAACAATAGATATTTAGTTTTATTAAACTTTTATGCACGAATAATATGTGCAAGATAAAATGTTTATAATTTTAAGAACTGATAAGAAATTAATTTTTACATCAAAGTAAAAGATATAGCAAGTAGATAAATACAAAACATAACTATACAAGTTTTTCCGAAAATTTTAATACCAATTAATTAAAAACAAATATTAATATATATATATTTTTTTTTAACTAATAACTCAACGAATTTCTCAAGAATATATTTATTTATTGGGTTATAAAAATTCAACTCTTAGAACTTTGCAATCTTTATAAATAATATTAATTTTTATCCTCTGAAATAATCCTATTTCATTCATATAGTTTTTTTTTTATGTGACATTTTTTTTTTATATTCAATAAATTAATAATATTGTATAATTTTATTGTAATACAATTCCTTATTTTTTTGTTTTATAAGAATCTTTGACTTTGTGAGAAAATAACATTAAGAGCTGCCCAGGATGTAGACATTCATACTATTGAAGGTCTCAAGAATATTTTTAATAGCAAATTTTAAATAATTAAATTAAATCAGAGATGCAATATAAAAATATAGTATTTCCTATACATTCTAGAATATTTTCTTAGTTATTACTTACTATTTCACATTTATATTTTCATTTGAATTGTTACTACCAATATTAGATAATAAACTGTTCTTTTATCATATAGATTCGTTTACTGATATTGATTAAGTAGATAGAACATTTGTTTAATAAATTAAAGTGAACTTCAGACTTGGGAATGTAACTGTTTTTCTAAATTAGCTATGGGTATGAAATCACAAGAATAAAAATGTGTTATGTCTACCATATTATTTTTAAAATGGTAGAATAAATCAACACACATTATACAACAATACAAAACCCGTTTAATAACAAGACTTGGTTTTCAGGGTTAATTTTTTTTTATGTGCGTGCAATCGGTTAAATTTTTTTTCTACGATAAATTGAGCACATTCACGAACATGGCACAGTTGTGCCTTCGTAATATAAAAAAGTACCTTTTTTTTACCTACCTCTATTTCTTTTTTCTCACGCATCCTCACCTTCTCACTTACACTCCTCTGTCTCGTCGGTTTTTCCATCTACACACTACCAAATTTCCTTCATACACTCACGCAGTCACACCCACTTTATATATATATATATATATATATATGATATATGGTCTCTGTTGTACTACCACAGAATAGATTTCATCTTTATTCAGTGGTACTACGGATGTTGTGAAATAATATTATACACATATATATATCCAGTTGATTCTATTACTTTGAATAGTAATTGAAGATCATGATATTTATTTTTAAGAGCATCTCAGACGCTCAACCAAGTAATAAGTTAACCTTTTCCTTGAAATCCAAAAATGACCTTATTTTTTATTCATGTTTTGAATTCCATCATCGTTAATGAGAAAGTTTTTTTTTTTTTACAATGGTGCAGTCTTTTGTATATTCAATTTGGCCATGACTGCGTTTCACTATGAGAGCACCAATCCAAAATAGTCTCATGATAACTTTTGAATTTTCCGGTATAATTGTAGAAAAATATTGACAGTCTATCATTTCTTTAAATGTTACATAAAATATTATGTGATTTTACTATATCGTGCAATTATTGTGACATTCAAATATAGTGTATTTTTAGATATAATATCGCAATCCATTAAATTTAGTGGTACAAATGTATAATTTATCCAATAAACTTTGTGGATCAACTAACACATTAAATAGTTGTATAATCCGACTTCATCCGGAAAAAAATTTAACAAATATAAAATACAGTGATGTATCTCGATTTTAGTGTTCCTTGGTTCAGATATTATAACTTTTGGTATATTTTTGAACGTGGTTCAAACTACACTTTAAACTTTTTTTTATATATCTAAAAACAATCTCTGAAATGTTTGACAAAATTATAAGAATAGTTTTTAAGTCTATAGGCAAAAAACATAATATAGAAAAATTACTTAATAAATAAACTCTCATATTTTTTTTAAGATATAATTTCTTTACTCAGGGTTATAAAGGCAATGATTTGATGCATGCTTTTACCTCATCTGCCCGAGTAGCCAATGGAAACCATTATAATACACAAAAAAAAAATACTCATACCTATTAATTTTTATTATTACTGTTATAATTTGTAACCAATGGCAACCATTTATTAATAAAAGAGAAGGAATTTCGATTTCCATCGTGAATCTCAAAATGTTTGTGTAAGCACCTTTTTTAAATGCAAATTTCGGAAAATCCTCTGTTGGTGCATTTCTACACAGTTGTACGAAGGCACCATGGACATTTCAAGTCTCTAGATATTATATTAGTCTTGAATAATAGTATAAAATATATAATAACATTGATTACGATGTATCCATAAACTTTTAATTAATTTTGTAATGAATTTAGCTAGGTAAGTTACTATTGGAGGAAAATATTTAAAAAAAAAACTTTTTTTTTAGTGTTTTAAACTTTTCAAACCATATATAACTTGACAATATCGTGTAATATGAATGCAATAAATTACCCGTGCGATTTAATGATTATGACAATAGTTTGAAATGATAGCGAATATCACACTGACACTGTTTATTTAGACATACCACATAAACGTTTATTTACCATAACAATTATCGCAAAATTACTTATGTTATATATGATAACAACAACAATAACAATAATATCAGTAACAATTATATATATATATATATATATATAATTGTACATAGTTGTGTAGACAATTTGATTAGGAATACGGGATGTGTTGTTTACGTGTTATTATGTCCGAGTCATGTGTCTAAACAAACTAATATTAAGTAAAATACAACAACAATACTATTTTTTAAAGCAATTAAATAAGTATTATAGAGTTCCTAATTAAAAATATTTTACTTAAAACTGTCTAATTGAAATATTTCAATAAAATTATGATATATGTATTTTTTTAATTCACGTATCTTATATAATATGTTCGAATTAATGATAACACATACCAAACATTGATGCTGAATGATTTAACATATTCAACGCCCGCCATGCGTTATCTCCAATTTTACCGAGGAATCACATGTAAAATGCAATTGACGCATCTATGCGTCAATGGCCAAAAAGAAGATAGTTTTGTTGTTTGAATATTTTTGAACGTTAAAAAAGACATATAACCAGGGTTCATAAATTACCTTGTTAACATGACATTAACAATGATTATGATTAACATGATTAATGTTCATAACTTCATCAGTTGTTAATCGGATCCAAATTATAACATTAAGGTTTGTAGTTTGTGAATGTATAATTATATATTGAAAAAGTTTATTTTTTACAAATGAAAATAAATGTTATAAAATAGTAATACCTTCATTATTAAGGCTGTTACCTATTAAGGCTTAATAGGTACATATTATATATATATAACACGGTGACGCACATTGTTTTTATTTAAAATATTAATTCCTAGTTAAATTCGGCTTGGTTAGAGTTTACTTGGTTTCGATACGAAGTTCTACGATCTAAGTTCATACGTTATATATAATAGATGATACTTTATACCACAAAAAGATTATAATAATATGTCATCTTAAGGAGAAAAACATAATGTAAAATTCAATTTTCTGACCAGTACTTCTCTATTTCAATTTCTAATGATGTATCTATTCCCCTAGCACTGTAGGTATATTATCCTTCTTTCCCCATAAATATATATTTATATCTCTATAAATGTATTATGTTAGTTGGTAATTGGATTTTTTACTTTTTTCTTTCTATTTTTAATCGGATCATTTTCTTTAAAATAATATATTGGCTAAAACAATAGGTATCTATACATTTGAAACCGTAACCTGATTAAAACAATTTAAATTTTAATTAATCGATAACTGTTTTACTCAATGCATTTTTGCTAAGCCTATAATAATATATTGTTCGTTTAAAATCATCTGGTTCACATAAGATAACCACTCAAAATACTAAATTTCTTAATACATAGTAATTAAACTTTGTAGATACACAACGTATAATTTATTTATTGTTTATATTTTATCACGTGATAATCACAATGAACGCTCGAAAGCAGCTATTACAAAAGCGACTCATTGTATTCCATTGTGATATTATTTTATAATTCGTATGTGTTCAATAGTTAAATATCAATTGTATTAAATCATCCGTAGAACGTGTTATATCACTATCTCATAGATTATGAATATTATATTATTGAATTTATTAGCGCCAAATTATTACGCTGCAGATTTGCGATACGACACGATTCATTGTGAAGCATTGTTTCATTCATTGATTCGAAGATTAGGCAAACACCGTGGTGCCGAATTTTGAATTAAAAGCATATATCGTTCTTAAAAAAAAAAAAAAAAAACATTTAAAAGGCTGCGTGGTACTTTTTTTATTTAAAATAATTTTGACTCAATACTGTTGAGTAATAAGATAAAAACATTTAAATTCTATTCAGAGCCACGACGCATCTTTCTTGACAACTGTTGTGTGTATTACTATAATATTACATATTTGCGTATAATATCGTGATTGTTAAAATACTTTAATGTATGACTGTCGAGTTTTATCGTCGTGAGAAAATGCTTATTGTTTTATATAAATTGTCACTGGCTCGAGTACAGTCGTTCTATAAGCATAGTATCTGGACAATGTTTAGTATAATACTAGTATAGGGCGTCTATAGCTATACCAAAATGTTTGATTATAATAGTATTATTACCTTATAGTCTCTCAAGTTTCAAAATATAGAGTATGACTTCATTATTATTTCCATGTTTTTTGTCTTAGGTACGTAGTGCACAGACCTGGAAAATATCTTCCAACTCGAATGTTGTAACACAATGTACGAATATACAACTTAAACTCATGCCTTAATGAACTTCATTGCATAGCTTAGATCTGCTTTTTGTACAGTTTATCTCATTACTTAGGTATGAATTATTATTTTTGTAACTACCTATATAATATAATATAACATAACATAAATAAAGTATTATTGAACATTTTTGGTTGTCAAATATTTTACGCGACATACGCACTAATTTAAATTTACCTTTCTGGATATGTAATAATTCACGGGAATTTGTGCGTAATATATTTTGTCATATAAATATATTATAATATATATTGTACGTTCAGATTATTTTTCAAAAATTGTCTACCTTGACGTTTTCCTTTAATAATTTCATATAATATTTATTTGCGCCACCGTAAGTAATTGTATTCTTAGTAGAATGCGTGATTAAACACAAAGCAAATAGTATTCTAGAATATATTATTTTATAATATATTAATAAACTATGTACAATATTATCATACAAATCTATACTTGTTCCATTAAAAAAATATTTAAAAACTTTTATTATTTTCTTACATCTAATTATAATATTTATTGTAGTCATCACTTATTTTAAAATGATATGACTTTAGCCATTATTATAATAGTCAAAGAGTAAATCATTATGATGGAGTTGTTTATTACATGCTGTGCTTTAGGAATTGATACGTTTGAACATTGACCATATAATATAGAACGTAATAGTATTTATAATCAGTTTATAGATAAAATATAATTATGATTTATGATTATTCAAAACATATGATTTATGAACACTGATTTTAGTAAAAACATCTTGAATATATTTTTTAAAATATATATTTTAGGTTCTGAGCAGAGCAAGAAATGTACTAATTTTATAATGACGTGAGTGGTTTTTTTTTTTTTTTTTGTGTGTCTGTCATTATGTTTAGGGACAGTAAAAGTGCTTCGATTTTCTTCATCAGCATCATTTCCGGTAGTAAAATGAATGTAGCTGGTACTTTGAAGGTGTCAAAGTAAAAAAATCCCCGTAGTTTTCAAACGCGTCGAGAAAAACAAAAATAAAATTAAGGGAAAAAAACGGGAATTTTCACGCGAAGCCAATTTTTACAAAATCGATTTTGTTTTTTGGTGTACCACCAAAAGTAATCAAAATAGATATATGAAATTTTCACCGAATGTTTATATAAGAAATTTCCATACACAATAAAATTTTTAATATATTTTAATTTTTTTTTGAATTATTTATAGATATAATCAATTTTCAGGTTTTTTTTTATTATTATCAATAAATTTTTTTTAATCGGTCAAAAACTTAAAGACTAAATAATTAAAAAAAAAAATTTTTCATAACTTAATGAAAATTAAAAAAAAATTGTGAGTAAATATCCAATAGTTTTTTATAAGCGTCTAAAGTTAAAATCTTGATAAAATACGTAAAAATCAGGAACATTTGCACTTTTTTTAGTTAGGAAAATCATAAAAATTTCTCTATTTAAATCTAAGATTTGAAAATTTAACACAAGATTCTCTGTAATTTTTTTCTATATTTCTAAAAAAGAAAAAGTTTATTGAAAATAAAACTAATTATTTATGAGCGTTTAACGAAAATTGAATACAAGATTCTTCATATGTTATTTAAATAGCAGATTAAAAATAATAAATATACATAAAAACGATTTTTTTTTTTTTATAAACATCGAAACTTTAAATTTTGACCGAAATTGATTATCGAACATTTGCAAATGGTTTTGTAGTTAAAAATGTATAAAATGTTTATTTTTTATAGTTAAGGACTGAAAATTTAAAACAAAGGTTTTCATAAATTGTTTATAGTATAACTAAAAAATTAAAAAAATAATTTTTGAAAGATATTTTAATCTCAAATTTAGACGAAATTAGATATTTAATTGAAGAATAACGATGTTGTATATTTCGTTGTAATTTAAAACTATTTGTTGTGAATGCTTGATAGTTTTAAAGTATATTATTATTAATAATTATTACTCAATTAAATTTTCAAATACAATGTTTTTTGCAAAAATTAATTTAACTTTATTATTAATAGCAAAATGAATTATTTTAAATCAATAATATCTTAAAATAGGTACACTTAGTTATGTAGGCTAACAGACCGTCTTCGCACAAAATCGTTTTTCGTATACAATGATTTATATCATTGAATACAAATTTAACACATCCATGAAAGTGATCCACTCGACACCTACTATACAACAGAGCAGTGCCCACATACCGACCTTTTTTTTTTTGATTAATTCTCCATTTTTCAATGTACGTTTCATATGCAACTATGGTAAAATGTATTTATTTTTCAATTCATGACATACAATAAATACAAAATCTTAACATAAAAAATGTACTAGTACATTTCCATGAACTGTTGTGTACTTTGATTTACGTCGTATGCATTTTACATAGGATTGATAAATATTTCAAAAGTCTATTATATTCTTAAATATAAAGATATTAAAATATGTCAAGTATTACTTAATACATACAATAATACACACTGATTCGCATATTAAGTCGTTTTAAAATATTTAAAAGTAAAAAATGTATTTTTAAGATTAAAAAAAATACAAATATGTTGTCAAATGTAAGCATGTGGCTTTTCAAAATGTAATTACATCTATTGCACAGGGAACAGTGCAAAATAGGTATATGTCCATTACTAAAATTACTCTCATGCTTTTTACAATATATGATCTAATATTAGAATAAAATAAATGTTTTTAAACTTCAACAAAACTATTTAATTAAAAAAAAAAAAAAAAAAATTAAAAAAAATAGTTAAAATGTTGATACTGACTACTATACATTAATTCAATTTTGTAGATGATACTTAAGTTTCTATGATGTATTAATGTGTGCTCATAACATCAAAATGCATTATATATGTTACACTCACTGAACCCAAAATTTTTAGAAAATCCATCTCATGATTCTAATTTGTTAATGTAGTAGTTAGTGTATTATCTCATAACTTGTGGCGAATTTGATTAGTTCTGCGAAATTCAACAATCAATGTGTATAATAATATATTATAGGTACCTATAAATTACAAAAGTCAATATAGTATAATATGATGATAAATTCAAAAATGCATTATGACTACAATATAGCTTATATAAAAATGAACTATTAAGAAAACAAAATAGAATGTATAATATTATTTTATATTCATTTAGTTTAAATAAAATGTGTAAATCTTCTTTTTTTTTTTTTAGTGAAAAATTATTTAATTTGTATTTACATTTAAATTTTAAAATATTGAATTTAAACTATATTATTATTTAGACTATTCTTAGATATGTCAATAATGAACAAGTATAAAAACTTTATAAAATATGTACCTAAACGTTATTATCAATTATTTTCTACGAGTTAATTTTTGGGTAGTGTGATTTGTATACGTATTTAGTGATACCTAATGAATTTCATAATACCTTGGCAATTAAATTTGATTCAGGTTCAACGAGTCACGCTAACGCGTATCCGATGCACAAGCCATATTAAATAAATATTTTCTATAGACATTGTATGATTGATGACTATCGGAGATTCAGCTTATGCACAGATTTAGAAGTGTTAATGCTTTGTATGTGGTTAAATATTCATGTAACATCTGTTCATAGCCTCGAATCTTTAAAAATTGAATTTTTAAGAACAGTATATAAAGATAGGAATATTGCATCGGTTTGATGGTCACGGATTTTGAAAAAATCAAAAATATAAAACCAATAGATAATTTATTTATTATTTATAGACGTAATTAATATATCATCCAACATCAATCTACAAATAAATAATATTCTGTATTATTCTCCTAAAATTCTGATTATTGTTGTTTTTTTCTTAACATTCGACTGGATAACTTATACGATATTAGACTTAATAGAAAACATATGTGACCTCAATATCTTTTTGGGAATTTCTTAATTCAATATGATTGGTTTAGTAGTTTAACTGTAAGGAAAATTTTTAATAAAAATGTTAAGTCCAAACAGATGCTGTACTGTAAAATTGAACGATTTCTGCGGCAAGTGACACTTGAGTGATTCACGTATATGTATAGTAATACTTCGTTAGAAAACAACCATATACCGGTGTTATTGTAACTTACATTATAATATAATAATACAAGTTTTTGGAGAAAAATAAATACATTTTATAAGTATTGAATAAAACAATATTGAATAATGCCCGAATCGATATACTTATTTATATATGGGTCTAACGGCACATTGATATCTATATTGTTCGTTTTATCCTGTTATCCAGCCGATAATACAAATCAATAACATTGAATCGCGCACAAATCAATAACCAGGTAGCAGTGGTAGATTTAAGGGAAAAAAGCCCAGTAGGCATACGATGTAAAGGGTCAATAATTTTGAATTGTAAATACTAACTCGTGGAGGAATTTCCCCCACCTTCCCTTTTAAACAATGTTAAACTAAAAAAGTAATGAAACAATAAATATATATATATATATATTTCTTTGAATCGTCCAAACTTGATATAATTTCTAAATGTCCTTATAAAAATTTAAGCTTTGACAATCAAATTTATCAATAAATTTAAAAAAAAAATAATATTATTAGAGACAGTACCTTGTACGAGGTATAATAGTATAAAATCCCTTTCGCGTATTACTTATGTAATTTAATAATTGTAAATTGTCTTCTGGCTTTTTGTTCAGCAAATATATTAATAGTTGTGTCTAGATTAATTTTATTTACCACTCATCTTTCGATAAAAAGTATACTGTATTCATTTAAGGTTTTTTCAGTTAAAGTTGCATGACGATGTTCTTTGATTCTTTTTAAAGAACTCATTACTCATTCTGCACTTACCGTACTAACAGGGAGTGTAAGAAATAATCTAAAAAAACTGCTACATTCTGGAAAGCTGTCTATTAAATTTTTATTAACGATAAATTCCTAGTAATTCAGTAGGCTGTTGTTAAAAAAATTGTTGTTTTGAGAAAAATACAAATCAATAAGACTAATTAACTCATATTTCAGATCAGTTGTAAAAAAATCAGCGTATTTTTGAATCAAAATACCGGCACTGATATCTAAATCACCTTCTTTCAATTTTTGTAAATTTTCGGGCATCAAAAACCTAAAAACTTCGTTGATCTCTTTAAAACCTGTAACATGTTTTTGTAATTCACTGCACATTGTGTCAAAAATTTCATAATAAATGATTTTATGTTCATCAAACGTTTCCAAAGAAGAGTCAGTAGCTTTTTCACGAACCATTTTCTTAATTCGTCGATTTCTAACTATTGAAAAATCAGCATGATCCCAACCCATTTTTTTCCAGTTTGTTTTAGCTTTTGTCGCGAAATTATTGTAAGATTTTTCATTTCTAAGATTTTTTAACTTTATCAAATCAATTTCCTTTTTTTTTTTTTTTTGAAGTTGTAGTTACGCGGAATTGATTATATCAAACACTGAATGCCACTATAAAAAATTAAAAAAAAAACCAATTAATTGACGATAGTTATGTATGAGTAGCCATAATATCATCTCCAGATACTTGGCAGGTAGGGTTTGGTATTTTATTCCTTTCG
The DNA here is from genome assembly GCA_014851325.1 of Pentalonia nigronervosa. Lineage (NCBI taxonomy): Eukaryota > Metazoa > Arthropoda > Insecta > Hemiptera > Aphididae > Pentalonia > Pentalonia nigronervosa. The sequence goes on along the minus strand of JACXSJ010000814.1, from coordinate 90,201 downwards.
AAATATCTTCTAAGCTATTCTCCCCGGCCTACGTACTATTTCAGGATTAAGTCGTGCTGATATATGGTAGGTCCTGCGAGATCACCGGTCTGACGTTTAGAATTTAGATGCTGTCGCGCGATCGTCTGCTGCAGTAATGACATTATAGATGCGTCCGCACAATCGTCGCCCGAATCGTATGCATAATAAATAATAATAACTATATTGCATTATGGTTAGCCCTTGGAAAATAGTTATATGTTACTCTGTTCGCGGCAGGCTGATTTTCATGGTCCGTTGAATGTACTTGGTGAAAAATAACCACACTGCGATCCCATGTCCGAGACGGATGTGATGGATCAATCACCCGCTACAATTGCAGGTACCTATAATACCGCACGAATAGAGTGAATAGTGGTATATGCCCGTCGAATTCTTTATAGCCGCTGCGTATCGCGGCTGAATTTACAAGTAAAATATAAAACGACTTGGTTAGAATACTGCACAAAAAAATTCGTAAAACAGTTTATAAACCGTGCGCGATGAATCGACAATATTAACATTCAAACCGACGATAGGTTGGTGCTACACTGACACACGGTCGATAAGATAAATATGTATCGATTGTATCGTATACGGGAGTCACGTTTTACCGTCAGCATGATATAATATTATGAGGATATCAAGTAGGTCTTGTGAAAAGGATTGCTACCAAAATTGTACGTATAACTTATTACTATACGCTTAATAGGCTATTACAATACAATGTACAATTAATAACAACTGATTTCTGAGTCTATAGGGATTTTCTCGTGTAACCATCTATAACCATCCCCAAACGATTATTGAATTCAAATGCGTATTCATCTTACATTAATTACACTACTCTGTATATATGATGCAATCATTTATACTTTATATTGTATATGTAAAATAGATCATGATACACGTTATTACGCCGGAGTTCGTATGGAACGTAAACTGTTGGAACTAGTGTGTTTACCGACAATGCATCATCGTTTTTACGAAACCGTTCGTTTCCCACACACGTTGAGAATATTTAAAAAACGGTTGAAAATCGTATTCAAAGTGATGTAGTTTGCTGTTTCCGTTTCTCGAATAGAGTAGTAATTGGGGAGGAACAATTTAACACGTTGAACGCCAAGATGATTTTTCTGATCTTCCTGGTATGAATGTTTTATTATTATTATTTACTACCTGTGTCGTCAAAATTGTCAAGAACTATGCTATTTATTATCATTGAACAAACGACAAAAGAAATAATGTTGCGTGCAAAATACATTTTAGAGTTTTTTTTTATTTTTTAATTACTATTGCAATTTACGGACGAGGTTGTACGAAACTTTTGTCCAGATTTAATATATGACAACCCTTGTACAGGACAAACCGTTTTTGTGGCAGAATTATTACCGCTTTATGAGGTGCTCCCAAACCTTTATACATTTATTCGAATATGATTCAACGTGGTAATTTTACACGTGGCTAATAAAAATAATCATAATTATCGGGAAATGGTGATAACGTGGTGTAATATAAATATCGCGTAATATATGGTCGTAATAATAATAATAAAATATAATATATGAGGACGGGCGTGCGTGGACTTTAATACCTAATAATTATGTAATAATATTATAATAACAATATGAAATTGTTTTCACTATTTTCATTTTTCTATTTACATTCGAGACTTTGATAATAGAGTGATATTTTTTTTCAAAATTCAGCTGTTGGTATTATGAGTATAGTATTATAATACATATTTTATAACAGACGATTCAACCAGACGATTGATGGTAGGTAGGTAAAAAAAACGTGCGTGGCGTTGGGAAATAATTTCGCCACGGTTCATCTACGTCGTCGTTTAGTATTCGATGAAAAGTTTGAACTTATAATGGTTCGAAAAACTTCGGTATGATGGACGAATGGCGGGGAAGAAGCTGGATGCGACGCCATCATCACCGATACCCGCCGCGGATGCCGTATTTATAACTATACGTTTTAATGAAATAAATATAATGAAAGCGGTGTAAAGAATAGTCGGTGTTTAGATTACGTATTTTCTTTATCGTATAATATTATATAGGTCATAATTATAATACTATAAAATAATAATTCAATAAATAGTAACACTATTGTTAGTTGTAAATAGGTACATCAAGTTATGTACTTTAACGAAATCATTTGTTGGGACTTGTTAATTAAAATTATATAATTTTGTGTAGTGTGAGAAAAAAAATTTATATATATATATATAATATAATATATAATATATATATATATAATAACATCATATAACAAAGTAATTCAGTAATGCGAAGACGAGTTAACGGGTAAAAAGTTCGATCTCTTTCAAAACTAATTACAATACTATTCAATTAACTATAGATTCATAAGCACAGCAATAGTTTATATTTTATTGTCGTCACGACTTATTTATTTCATCAATATTATGCATATTCGATTATTGATGAAATATTTATTTGTTTTTATTTTCTAGTTAAATTACTTTTCTTATTAAATATAATATTATTAAATGTATACATCATATTCAGATATTTGAAAGTCATTCAATCATTGTGCTGTTTCCAGACTGTAAAAAATAATTGATTGACATTTACAAAAAAGTTTGCCGATCTATTATAATAGTACATTTTAATGAATATTATAAAATATTCAAGAATACGTACGGTGTACTAGCCAGTAGTATTTTAACAGCCATTGAAGAGCTTGAATTTACCAATCTAATGGATTTGTAAATTACAATGTGTGTAGCTATATTATACTATGTTTTTAAAGTACATTTATTTCTATCTCACGAGAAAATGAATTTATTTATCCATTCTACACGTATTCTTTCACAATTTGAGTGCTTGACATATTTTGAAGGAAGTTAGTAGTTTTAAACAAACAAAATTAATTTATTCTAATAATTACTGCGTTGGGTTCGCGTGTAATTATTGTATATTTATTGACCTTTTAATAGTTCCTAGGCTTCCTGGAGTTTACACTTTAAGTTATTACTATACACGAAACGAATAAAAAGAAAATAATTCAAATTAATAATATATTATCGTAATTATAATCCAAAAGGCTATACAACGTCGTGTCGAGCGTCATTAAAGTCGTATTTTCCTGTGTACTTGTCGTAACTTTGTATAGGTAATGAAAACACAATTTTGTATTCGTATAATAATTTGTTGGCCGTTGAATTTTTATAATAAAACGATATCACTTAAAATAATAGAAATAATAATTTTTGATATACACTAACGCACCAGAAATAATGAAATCTGAAAACATGTTTCTGACACGTGCATTTGACGTAGGTTAAAGGTGTACGGCATGGTGGTTCGTGAGCCCCGTTTATCAATAAATTAATTTTACATCAAACAATCATTCAAAGAAAACCTTTCAAAGCTACTCTCCGCGGCGCACAACGCATATAATAAACTATATTGCACGCGCATGTGGTATATATTTCGTGTTGTATAAAAGTGGGTAGGTTTCTTTTGGAAATCGTTTCCTCGCAAGTACATATGACATTTTTAGTGTTTCGCGGACGAGACATTTACATAATATCATATTATATATATATTATGACTAACAATAACGTTATAATATTTCCTCGTCGCCACGTTATGCGTATGCTGTAGGTATGCAAGAAAATGCGTTTTCTAGACGTACGCAGTGCTGATAACAATAATAATAATAGCAAGAGTAATAATACATGAGTAGCGAGTTGAATTACGCTGGGCGTACACTATTTGTATAGAATCGCCGGAAAACGTATAAATTCGTCACAACCGTTGTCGGCGTCACCTACTGATATTATAATATTATTATATAACTCAAGATATATTATTATATAATGATTACGATGCACAACGGCCTGCAAATGGGAGGGAAACAACTTTAATTGCGCGACCGAAACACAATTTAACCAAAAGGTTTGTTTTTTTTATTGACCGTATCAAAGGGGGCGCGTGCGGATTGAACGCGTGCCGCTGCATAAAACGACTCGTTCGTATTCGGCGCTCAACAAAATACCATAAACAGCTCTTGTACACAGACGTGACCGGTGCGTCCGTTTTTTTTTGCTCGTCTTAATGTACCTACCCGAATTCGCCGAGACGACGATAAATCCGCTTTATTGTTTTTTTTCTCATTCTAAACCACATACCAAGTGCTCCGAAAGTTTCGAGTTTTTCGATCTGAATGATTGGATCGCAAATTATTAGATATACGATTTACTAATCACACTATATAATCGACTGTTATACAAATATGCGTTAAAAACGTTTGAGTTACCGTAGAATCATCACCCATCGTCGACAAAATCGATTGAAGCATTATTTTGTCGTATTGTCTTCACTCAGGAAAGAACATCGCGCGCACCAGTTGCATTCCAAGTCGGGTAAGTTCATCTTTTTAAATAAATTCCGACCGAGACATGATTCATGTTACCTTTATTAAAAGATAAGAATGGAATACGTTTCGAGAGACTGGTAAGCGTTTGTGAGCACTGGAAAATAATAACCCTATGCGTTCGGAATAAACAATTATAATCATCTGCAACTATATATAATAGGTAGGTATATATATATATATATATATTATAATATATTATACCCACAATATTCGATAAATCATAACGAATTACAATGTCTAGTCGTAACCGTCTGCGCATGTCTCGCTTTTCATTTGTTTGTTGTGATTAAACATTCTATTAAACGGTAACACACCTCCTTTCTACATCCCCACCCCACTCCCCCCTGCAAAAAAAAACGATCACATCGTCCTATTGACGAGTGCGCGGAAACTATTCTCCCTGAAATACTTTTTATTATTATTTTAAATAGGATGTTTAGTCTTCAAATATCGAATGGTTTCTAATTACAATTATTACCGCCGAAACGATGTGTAAAATGCAATACTTACACCTCAAAACCGTACAAGGCCGGTGAACAAAAAAAAAATTTGACTGACTCTCATTGCACCATCGCTTCGTATCTGGAGTCGGGGAGTTGTTATAATATTATTATCGTCACCCGATGGGGTTTAGATTTATCGCAAATTGTCGGGTATCCCCATGGCGCGGTCGCTTGTTATATAACTACTACTATTGTTACACAATATAAAGTATACCTCCAAACTTACTCCTCTCGCCGGGAGTCTGATAACAAACAATGTTTATGGATACCTTGACGGTGTTGCCGGACAGTTCATACATCTCTTGCGGCGGCAAAGGCTGTTGCTGCCTATCACGCAAGCCCTTTTTGTGTAATGCATGTTACTATTATTATTATTATTATTATTATTATTATTAAAAATATATACCTAAATTAATTATAATATAATATAATTATAAGTAATAATAATTGTTAAGCGATACCAATTTATTTTTGAAGCTAATAAAAAAAAAAAAAAATAACAATAAAATAATATAATACTATTATCAAAGCTTACCACACTCAGATAATTTATGAACAGTACGTTGAATTCATTTTACGACCTAATTTTATAATTATATTAGAAAATAGTGTTATCTATTAAGCTACATAATTGAATTATTGTGTATTATTAATTATTAAATGTTTATGTTTATTTTTAAAACGTTTTTCTAAATTTTTGAAATCGGATATTTTGACCGATTACCCCATTTTAAACATTACAATTTATAATCTATACACATATATTATATATAAATAGTTATCTGTCTGTCTGCTTGTTTATTAGCTTGAACTCAATAATTATTGCATCATTTTCAATACAACTTAAAACAAACGATCTTTTGAAAATCTAACGGTGTTTATAGCTTATTTTTCTAAACCCTAAAAGTAGGTAAAAGTTAATTCATATATGAATTTACCTTTTGGCTCTCGAAAAAAAATATTTTTTTTGTTTATTAATTATAGTGTTTCTATTGATTACATATTATATTACAATTATAATTATATGTCATATACATTTTTTTTATAAAATATAAATATTTGGTTCGAGCAATTTCAGGCAGGAGACAGCTAGTATATAATATATTTTTATATTTTATATTATATTATAAAACTACGTCTGACGAATATAATAAGCGTATACCACGCGCCAACAACCAACAATTCATATTCTTATTATTATTTATTTATTTTTGTTCACTTGTCGTTCACTTCTCGCTAATGATTTGACCGTTTTTGGCAGAAATGCTCGTAAGAACTCTGTGTGTACAATGACGAAATATAACGAGAAATACAAAACACAGTACATATATTATAATATAAAATATAATACAATAATGTATATTATACAACTTGAACTTCAAACGATGTCCTGATGTCCCATTATTGTCGTTAACTTATACGTATTATGATTACTATAAACCAATTTTTCCGAGTACGTATATATTTTTAAGTACAGCTAAAGCAAGTAGATGAAATAGGATAAACTTTCATCATATATTGGTTTAAACATCTGGATAAAATAACTTAACTATTATACAATATACAATGTTGTAGGTACTATTTATTGTTAAAAGTCTATCATTAGTGAAATATTATTATGATATTTATAAATTTGAGTATATTTAAAATGTTTAACTATTGTCTATAGAAATATACTCTCTTATTTTTAATAGTGTTGATCTTCAAACAGTTCTTAATTGTTTATAATCTTTGTATGGCTAACATACACTCCACTAAACAATTATATATATATATATATATATATACATACCTATCAATATTTTTAACGCAATTCAATAAAAAAAAAGACTTTATAATATAGTAATTTGGTTTATAATATTAAATTAATAATATTCAATGTTTACTATTTTAAAAATATATTAATGTAATGTGTATAAAATCTGCGGTATTTAAGACATATTTCAACCATACAATGAATTCCGATAATTATTTATTTTAAAATTACAATCTTACTCGCGAGATTAAAATATATCACTCTCATAAAGTCACACATAAGACATTTTTAAATCAACAATATTCAGTATATTATGAAATAGTTAGGTTAACATTTTCAAATGTTTGCGATAAACCAACTTGAAACTTGGTAATCAGTTTTAAATTGCTTAAATTATCAATGATAACATACGTATCACTTATCAATAAACTAACATTGTGCTTAAACAGAATAATTAAATACATAATTAGTCAATTGCTTAATTTACACCGCTTTGTTGATTGAATTAATTTTATTTGTATCCCTTTGATGTGTTTAAATGTTATTATTAATATTCATACAAATTTTGATGCTGATACCTCCACATTTTCTAAAAAACTATCCACTAAATAACTTACAGTAAAGAAGGTTCTCATTAAAAAAAAACAGAAGTTTATGTTCTTTAGGACATCCTTTATACTATATGTAGTACAAAAAATCTCAAGAGTTTGAAAATATGGTATTTAAGTATAATTAAATATTCCAAAAATCAGATTTTGAATAGCTGTATAATTGAAAAATTAATGAAATGAGCATGCATTATATAGGATTATAGTTTATATGCTCTTAATGATGGTAAATAGTACTATAATATGCATATATTATGGTATATTATATTTGAGTACAATTATATATAAATGTATAAATTTGCTATTCGTTTTATTAAAATCAGTGAAAATATGATTTTATTCTTATTTTATTCTTTTATGAATATATTATATTCTGCGTTATTATGGTATAAAAACAATTTAATAATTTGATGCCTTTATTAATTTATCAATTTAACTGAATTAATTTGTTAGGTTTTACATTCTAATAATTTATAATATTTTAAAATATTTGACAACCTGTGAATAAGCATTTTAGTATAGTAAGCACATATATTGTATGTCAGTAATATATAACACGAAAGTGTCTGTAACTTTATTAAAGTTCCCAAGCAGTTAATAATACGTACGTGGGTACCTATTACTAATATAGAAAACTACGGTATAGTGAGCATTATTAGTGGAAAAAAACAATAGGTGGTAACACATCAAAAGCCTGAGATATAATCATAAAATATTAAGAAAAGGAATTCTCATATTTCATAGTGTTGCATACTCAATATTAAAAGTGAGTTATTTAGGATGAACTTTTTATTATTATATTTTATGATACCAAAGTTATTTTTTTTTATCTTACGATGGAGACAGCTAGTAATACAATATTTGTTAATGTCTATATTTTTAAATATTTTATAATACTCGGAATTACATAATGAAAAAATCATTAAAAAAAAAAAATTACGACTTGTTACACTAGATATTTTTCCTAGTTACTACTTACATTATTCTATGTAATTGTTTCCAAATCTGCTTTTGAATATTTTGTATTGTCATATTGATTAATTAACTATATTTGTGTATTCATAGCTCTATGCATACTTTACTAATAATATAAATTAATATTATTTAAAAAATGTTTATTAAAAATATGATTTCAAAAATATTTTTATAAAGTTATTGTCAAAGGAGATTATGGCGAGACATCTCAGCTGTATTTAATAACTAGAAACAATATATTTACCGAATCAACAAACCACGTAAAAACGCGAAACTTGATTACATTCTCAAATAAGTAATATTCTTTATTCTAATGAACATTAGCTTTTATTTACCTATTGTTAAAACAAATCGAAAACGTAGGAGTGATTTATTATTATAGTAATAAACATTATAATTTAATATATCTATTAGAGATATGTCATTTGTATTAGATATAATAAGTCCAATTTAAGTTAGAGAATGCTCAAAAATAAAACGAATGTAGTGTAATAATACTTATTAATAATGATTTAATACAATGTAACTCACTTAAAAATGTGTTATACGATTTGTTATTGAACAACATATAATTATCTATATAGAATATTATGTTATAACAACTACCTATAAGTTAAAATTAATTTTGTGCTTTTGTAGTTAGAGTATTTGATGCTGAAAATATAATATTATGTTGTAGCCTTCGTCAATATATTATAAATTTAAACGACAGTAGTTATGTTGTGACTATAGCCTACATAGGTATGATGATTATCTGTTTTAAGGTTTCATATTTAATTGTTTACTAGTATCATCCAATAAGAAACAGCCGATTGAATAAAAACCGTTTTGCGAGTATATAAGAGAGGTTCAATACATTTCGACGAGTACCTGTGTTGAGCGCTATTTGAAAGTCGATATTATTATATTATATTTATAATTTATAAAAATAAATCCATTACATTTTCAAGGGAGGGGGTATTATTACAATTCAATAAAAATCTGAAATGATTAAAATACGAACAAACGTTAGATGGTGAGGGGAGACTTGTGATTTCAGAATCTATTATACAGTAGGTAGGTGTTGTGAACCCGCATTATTGAACTTAGGACAGGTCAAACCTTATAGTCTATTGCACACAGTCAATAATATTAGATTATTTTCAGCTGTCCGCCTCGACACGTATGATTGGGCGATTGTAAATTCCACCGATTTACAGGTAATCGATTTTAAGGTTGGATTTATAACATTTAAATTCCACTGAAACATTTTTTTTACCTCAAAAAAAAAAAAAATGTAAATTCCACTGGTACGTATTTTTGATCTGACACGTAAACTCCACCGATGGTGAATTACAACTATTTTTAGTTAAGCTACACATTAACTTTCAACTGTCTTATCTAAACTTCATCTTAACGATTGCAGATAATATCATATACGTACTCATATCGCGAAACGAATGCATTCGATAAAATATTTTCGAAGGCACATTTTAGTTCGTCCGTTCATTTCAAAATGAATACATTAAGTGAAATAATCAGTGAACGTGGAAATATGTCGCTTTGTTTGAGTAACTTTAAGTATTACAAACAAACAATCTTAAAGTCCAATGAAGAAAAGTGGCGATGTGAAAATAAAAAGTGTTTGGTAGTTTTAAAAACAATTAATTCTGGAAAAAATCGATTAAGTACATTTCAACGAATAGAACATACTTACGATGCCAGTACGAGTGTTACAGCTGACCGATACACATGTGTGTTACAGTCTGTCGCTTATCGCATTTTAGCTACCGATAACAGTAACCAGAACTTCACCGCAATCAAAGAGGTATGTTTGTTGATTACGGCCCCCCATAATCAAAGTAGGAATATACTCACAAGTCCGTCTATCATGTCGGAGGACAACCCCCCTCTCTCCACACCCAACAACCCACAACCAAACACTCAAAAAACATTCGCAGAAACTACTGCAAATATATCATTCCCAAAAAAAGACCAAGCAATAATCTTTAACACAATCCAAGATGTCCCACAAATTGAATATATCAAGGCATTCAGCTTACTTACGTCACCTAAGAATATTAAATTTGCATCACGCGTTTCGAACAACAGGTTCTGCATCTATTTCTCAAGCAAAAACATCGTCGAACAAATTATCACCAAGCAACCTTACATAACAATAAACAATACAGAAATATCGTATTGCCGTCTTATCAACCCGGCCAAACGTATAATAATATCCAATGTCCAGCCGATTATCCCACACTACACAATCGCAAATGCCATTAACAATCTTTCCATTTTAATGCTATCTCCAATCACGTTCACGAAGGCCGGATTCTCTAATGACGAGTTCGGGTATATAGGAAGCTTCAGGCGTCAAGTGTATATACACCCTGAGCACAGTGACAAAATTCCGAACTCTATTTTATTACACTTCGACCAAACTGAATAACGTATATTCTTATCCGATGACACGGTGACATGTTTTTCATGTAAACAAACGGGCCATACACCGAACCACTGCAAAAATGGATTAGTTAACACAGCCGTAACAATTCTATTTAATAACCCAAACACCTCTCCGGGTAAAAATACCACGGACATCGACGAACAGAAAACCCAAAACACTGATAACACCCACACTGTATCAGATATAGATAATAAAGAAAAACCCAATGAAACAAATGTCACCTCACCCGCCTCACAAGAACCAGCCGCTCAGGAAAAAAGACACGCACCCTCAACAACTAGTTCTAGCTGCCAGGACAACACTTCTACCGAAAAAACACCAAATAATTTAACACTAACACAAACCGAAACCACAAATACAAAGACAAATAAAGGTGCACTCGCAACCAAATTAATAGTCTCCGCCAAATCAGCTCAACCCCCTCCCAAAAAACCCAAACGATCAAACTCGATCGAACAAATAATAATTAAACTGGATGAAGCATTGCTACCTGCAAAAACCGCCTTTGAAAACATACCAAACTTAAAAATCAACATCAACTAATTCAAATATATTATTGAAACGTACTTACTGAAAAAAACATCTCCAGCATCTTAACGCCATTCAACATCACATCCATGGAAATGATCGAGATGATAGATACAGTCCGCCCAAAAATTAAAATCCTATGCATTAAGAATATACTCACGAAACTAGCCAGCTCTCTTCTCGATATGACTCTCTCTAACGATAATGCTAACCCGTCTTCAACCTAGTAACAGTAATTACGAATACCAAACCTTTACCGCTAAATAAAATATCTTATAATGAAGAACCTAAATATAATACAATGGAATAATAATAGCTTCATTAAAAAACGTCATGATCTACAACTTTTAATTCAAAAATATTCTCCCATGTGTATTAACCTCCAAAAAACCAATCTAAAAGATAATAACATACCCAACACTAAAAACTACAAAATCTTTTACTCCAACCGTCTATATTGCAATCGAGCCAGCGGCGGCGTCGCTTCGTTAATACACACCGACTATCCCAGCGAACAGATTCTAATACAGTCTAAACTAGAGGTCATAGCAGTCCAGATAACGCTAGAAGCTAAAATCTCAATATGCAATATATACATCCCTAACCAAACACCTTTTAACTCCTTTGATATAGACAACATCATTAAACAATTCCCCAAACCCTTTATCCTACTAGGCGACTTCAATAGCCACAGCGAATATTGGGAGTCTGTTACAACAGATGCCCGAGGAAAAGCAATGGAAAAAATTCTAGACGACAATACTATTGCACTTCTCAACAATAGCGAACCAACAAGACTCAATCCTTCAAATGGTAACTTTTCCACAATAGACCTGTCCCTCACAAGTGTATCGCTGGCTCAGAGAGTATCCTGGTCAGTCTTACGTGAGATATATGATAGTGATCACCTACCTATATTAATGACTTTATTATCCATGAAAACTCTGTCAACCTTTTACACACACAGATGGAGGTTAAAATATCCATACTGGGACCTTTTTTCCACACTAGTGGACATATTTATGCAAGAAAAGTCACAATCTGATACCAGTTCAATAGAGGACGATGCCACCTTCATCTCAGAATCTATAACTAGAGCTGCCGAAATGTCTATTGGAAAAACTACAAACGTGGTCAAAAAAAACTTAGTCCCATGGTGGAATGACGATATAAAAAACATAATTAAACTAAAGAACAAAGCTCTAAAAACGTTTCAAAACTCCAAAAGTATCGACGACCTAATAAAGCTCAAACATCTCAGAGCCAAAACCCGATACTTGGTCAAAAAAAGTAAGTTAAATTCTTGGAAAACATTTTCTTCCAGTTTGGGACTAAAAGCCGACTCATCCCTGATTTGGCGCAGAGTTAGGTCACTTCGCGGCCACTCCAAGAATCACCACATACACATCATGAAAGACACCGAATTAATCACCGACTCCGATGTAATATACAATCTCTTAGGAAACTTCTTCCACCATAATAGTTCAGATGAAAACTACAGCACAAACTTTTTCGAAAACAACGCACACATGAGGAACCAACTTTATTTATCCAACACTAACCCCCACTCTGACGAACAGACAAAGTTAAACTCTTCAATTCTATTAGATGCTATGATCAGTGTTTTGACTAAATGTTCCAGTGTCGCCCCAGGACCAGATGGAATACCATACAAATTCATTCACAACCTCCCTAAGTCTGCCTTAATTTCGATCATTAAATTATACAACAAAATATGGTCTACCGGGCAAATACCACAAAACTGGAAACATTCCATTACCATTCCAATACCCAAACCGGATAAAAATAAATTTGATATTAAATCATACAGACCTATATCACTCTAGAATACCATGGCAAAGATATTGGAAAAAATTATTGATTCAAGACTCAGATGGTTTTTTGAAAAAAATAATATCCTAGACCCTCGACAGAACGGTTTCCGGAGACATAGAAGTACTTCTAATACACTGCACGACATACAAGATGCAATACATACAACTCTAAATGCAAAACATATGATGAGCCTTATAGCCCTCGACATATCAAAAGCATACGATACCACATGGCGCCCTCATATCCTAAAAACATTGTCAAACTTCATCTCTAATGGTAATTTATTTAATTTTGTAAAGAATTTCCTTACTGGCAGAACCTTCCAAGTGAAGTGCAACGACAAACTTTCAAAAACATATGTTCAAACGAATGGCGTACCTCAAGGATCTACATTGTCAGTCACGTTATTTCTATTAGCGATTAACGATATACCACAAGTTATACATTCTCCCGTAAAGTGCACGCTATTTGCCGATGACTTCAATATCTTCTGTAGGGGCATCAATCCGATTAGAACTATAAACTACCTGCTGGAAGCAATATCAGCACTACAAACCTGGACACTTGTTTCTGGTTTCTCATTTTCAGTTGAAAAATCCCAATGCATTTTTTTCACAAATAAAAGAAATATTGGCAACAGCACTATATCAATGAACAATATCCCCATCCCAATAAAAAAATCCATCAAAATATTAGGCGTTATATTCGACTCAAGAAACACGTGGATACCTCATCTCAAAGCTATCCGAAAAGACTCGCTTATAAGAATGAATACCCTAAAATGTCTGGCACACAAGTCATGAGGAAGTCACTCCTCTAGTTTACTACAAATTTATAAAGCACTCATTCTTTCCAAGCTCGAATATAATTCCTTCTTATTTATAAATGCCAAAAGAACAGCACTCAAAATGATCGATACTGTACACAACACAGGGCTAAGACTTGTCACCGGAGCATATCGTTCCAGCCCTACTCCCAGTGTGCTCAACACAGCCGGTGTAGCCCCACTCTATATCAGGAGAGTTCACAGTTCCATGCTACTAGCAGCCAGGCGCTCCCAAAATAACCTCAATGTTTTAAAACAGATCACAAACGCCCTAAAAGACATCCCATTTCCACATCTTGACGTTATTAAAAACGAAAATATACAGTAACCACCTTGGTTATTAAAAAACTACGTAAACAGTGAACTCAATGCATTCTTGAAGAAAGACACCTTACTCATAATTTACAATCAACAACTCCATACAATCATTGACGATCTCCATGACTACACCAAAATATACACTGACGGCTCCAAAATGGAAAATGGAGTTGGAGCAGCGGTAGTACTCCACGACCACGTCAGCATGCTGAGACTACCAAACTTTAGCTTAATTTACACAGCTGAGGCGGTGGCAATCTCCTTTGCCTTGGACCTCATTAGAACAAGTCACACACATAAAGCAGTAATCTTAAGCGACTCACTAAGCACGTTAAGAAATATCAATAACATCACCTCACCAAATGAGATCACCAGGAAAATACAAAACCAACTTAACAACCTCACACAGTCAGGCCACTCAATCACGCTGATTTGGATTCCTAGCTACAATCAAATCTCGGGAAATGAAAGAGCTGATCAAAAAGCTCGTCAAGCAATAACCTCCCCTGACGCTATTAAACTCAACTGTTTTATCCTAAACGACGCTAGATCCTTAACAAAAACAATTGCAAACAATTTATGATTACGGGAATGGAAGCAAGGCTCCTCTAAACTTAACCAAATCAAAAATACCATTCACACATGGCATTCCCCTCCTGACTTCTCAAGAAGATGGAAATTTCCTTAAACAGAATACACATTGGTCACACGCAGCTAACCCTCCAGTACCTGATGAAGAAATAAGATCCACCCATTTGCGCCAGTTGTGGTACACTTATATCTATCAAACACATCGTATCTGAATGCCGTTCCTTCGAATCGGACAGACGTCAAGCTGGGGTATCAAATATTTTATCGGAAGCCCTCCACCCAAACAACATTAGCCGCATGATGTCCTTTTTGATCAAGACCAACCTTATTAATAATCTATAATCGTTTTGTTGTAATGTGTGCAATATATATATATGTAAATAATGTAAATAGTGTACACAACAATTCCCTCTAAACAATGTAATCTATGTTAGCCAATGGCCTTTGCAGCCGAGGCTTAAATAATTAAAAAAAAAAAAAAATACTTACGATGCGTCGACCGAAAATAACCTTCAACGACAAGTCCTTAGTACCGAAGCAAAACGAAAGGCAGTAGAAAATAACTGTGAAGCACCAAGGAAAATTATCAAATACATATTAGACGAAAATTCATTGGACAGAAATAACAGTATAATACAGGTAAGAGATGTAAACTATGCTAAAAGAAATTTGTATAATGCTAGGAAAAAGACAATACCAAAAATACCTAAAAGTTCATTTGATGTTCATAATGTTTTAAATGAAACCCAATGTATGACGAGTAGAAATGAAAATTTTCTTCAATATAATAGTAAAGAAAATGGTATTATTATATTCTGTTGTAAAATAAACTTTGAGGCTATGTATAAAACAGAAATTGTTTACATGGATGGAACATTTACGTATTGCGTAAAGCATTTTTTGCAGCTATTCACTATACATGGATACTTAAATGGCCATTACGTTCCTTTGTGTTTTTGTGTATTAAAAGATAAACACGTGTCTACTTATTTGGAATGTTTTAAAAGCATTAACTAAATATGTTCTGTATCTTATGATTTGATTTTGGAACCAAAAAAAATCATTATTGATTTTGAAAGAGTGATAAACAACGCATGTGATTTAATTTAGCCAAATGCGAAATTGATTGGTTGTAGGTTTCACATTACACAAAGTTGATGGAGAGCAATCCAAATATTTGGTTTAACGGAAGATTATAAAACAAAAACCGAAGTAGATAATTGGCTTAGAATTTGCTTTGGATTAGTATTTTTAGACTCTGAAGATGTTTCTAATTTTTTTGCAATAAAACTAATGTCTATAAAGCCTGAAAACTCAAAACTTACAAAATTTGCAGATTATATTTTGGACACCTACATTACAGAAGAAACATTATTTTCACCAAATATTTGGGCTCAATATAGCGCTGAATTGAATTTAACTACGAATGCATGCGAGTCATTTCACTCAGATATAGCTCAATCCTTTTTTAATACACATCCAAATATACATCACTTTACAAAAGCTCTATTCGATATTCAATCATTCACTTACATTAAATTAAACAGCATCAATGAACCTAATAACCTTAGAAATGTACACTCAAAAACACGCCAAAAATATTTAACTCCATAATTTCATCATTCAAGGAAAATAATATTACCACTATGCAATTCGTCAAAGCTGCATCTAAACATTATCAAACCAAATTTTAAATTTTCTTTAAGTAGTTATTTTTTTACTATTAATAGCTGTTCATTATTGATAATTAATAATTGTATTACATATATTTTTTATTAATTTAATTTAAATATTATTTCAACTAACTACTAACTATAGTGATCACTGTTGATTATTATATTTTTTATTTTAAATTTGTATAAAAAAAGATATAAGTATCTAAATATAATATATATATATATAATAAATCTGTACATAAATTATGCAGGTACCTTTTACTTACAATATAATGTTAATTAATAATTATATTATGTTTTTATATTTTTTTTTTATATTTATTATTATTATTAACTAATCAGTGATCATTCTTAATTATTATATGATTTATTTTTAAACTATTGTATCTAAATACAATAATTAATATATTATAATAAATCTGTACCCACATAAATTATATAATCTTAGTTAATCAGTTTGGATTTGGATTACAATTTTACCTACATTATGTTACTTTTATTTCAGGTAAAAAACGTACCGGTGGTATTTACATTTTTTTTCAGGTAAAATAAGCGTACCGGTGAAATTTACACGAAAAAAAGATCTAAAAAGGTAGCAATCGGTGGAATTTACATGCGCCCATATGGTTAGTATTCACTGCGATCCGATGAACCGAAATGAAAATAATAATTTTGCCCGTTTTTCCGATCCGTTCGCGCACAGTCGTTCTCGTCGATAAATTAAAATAATATTAAAAAGTGCGATCACAACAACGACGACGACGACGACAGTTTGTTTGTGTGTGTTTGCGTGCCTGGCTTATAGCCATATAATAGTCATTGTCAAATGTTGTTATGCCGTCCCGTAAATTAAACGCAGTCGTAGCAGACATTCTATTCACGTCGGCTAAATCTCTCGAAAACGTTCAATGCGTGGCGGTTGTAGTTGTATATCGCAAACGACAGTATGGTTGCGGCGGGATAGAAACCAATTCAAAGAGACGGTTTCTCTCTGCAAATGATAACAATAATATAGAGTCCACTTTATTCGCTGATATTTTACTTCTTTTGACGATATAATATAATATTAAATTTTATACCATAAGCGATTGTATGATTTTATATTTTATAGAGTATCGATACACGATGTTTTTATGTCGCTACAATATAATATCGGATATTCGTCACCGGCAAAACGATTACCATCTATATATCGCCTATATACCACATATATATATATCACATATATACCACTTATATACCGCCTAGTACTATCGATACCGTTTTCGACGAACGGTATTCCGTTATACTGTTCGAATATTTATTACGTTCAACATGGACATGACTGCACACATGTTTTCGTCAAGAATAATAAAGTCTCAAATACAAATACGTGTATAGTGTGTTGGATAAATATCTAGATACCAATACCAGACTGTACTTATATTGCAGGTAGGTACTAACGTCTCACCTAATAGTTTATAAAATATTTTTTTTTTTTTTTTTTATCAACTCTATTATACGCTCTGTTCTTATTTTAGTTTGTCTCGCATTTTCAAATCAAATTTAATTAAAATAGTTTTGTTTAAATAAGAACTACTATAGAATCACTTAGTCGTTTGTTTTTATTTTTACCATTTACACCCGCAGTCACACCGTACTCCTGTACAATAATTTTGGTTTTTAACCAAACAACGTTTTCGTTCATTGTTATTAGGTACTTTTCTTTTTTTTCTCGAAATATACAATCTACACATGTTATGTATTTATGTGATATAATACGCTTAAGTAATTTCATTTGTTCATTTATTCACATTAAAATATAACGAAGGCGTGGGGAAGAACCGTCCAGTGACTTCGGCGTGAATTTATATGCTTATTAAATTACATATAGGACACTGTTTCCTGATCCTTGCATGTACTACTCTGACTAAAGGTTCGTTGTTAATATAACCAGATTTCAAAGTACAGCAGACACATATTATGGTGTTTTCGCAAACAACTCTGAGTAAAATCTTCTATACATATGTGGATTCAGGTATTCACAGTTACAGTGGTGGTGGATAATTAAATGGTCGTAGGCAAGTGGTGGACACGTCCGGACGATCGCCCTCACCTCCACAAACGATCCCTTATTCGCAATTAGAATTATATTACAAATGTACATAGAATAATATATGCTATTTAAAATCGAGATTCTCGGGATTCTTGAAATTTCTGAAATTCTCGAAATTCAAGTACCAACCAAATTCGATGTTTTACATATGATTTGAGTTAAAAAATAACTTTTATATGTAAAACACATTAAATGTACAATACAAATATTTTTAGTACCCGACTATCGATATTTCAGTGATAGTTATTTATATTTTATTTTAGTATTTATACTAATCTTTGAATATAATATATAATGTACGTTTGACCGAACCGTATAACATTATACCTAAAACAGTATTTATATAAAAACCAATTGCTGAAAAAATAATGTCATAGAATAAAAT
Source organism: Pentalonia nigronervosa (assembly GCA_014851325.1). Lineage (NCBI taxonomy): Eukaryota > Metazoa > Arthropoda > Insecta > Hemiptera > Aphididae > Pentalonia > Pentalonia nigronervosa. Next base: position 71,221 of record JACXSJ010000814.1, on the reverse strand, counting down.
TTTAACTTCATCCGAGGCCGATAATACACTACTCTTGCAGAGCACATTTCTCCTTTTGATGATAAAATAAAACAGAATAGTACCTAACTAACAAGTATCATAATATTTTACATTTAGAACGAATTATTATCCGATTTTGTCTAGAGAATAAACCACTGGGTTTATTAAAAAGCTAAAAGCGGCATTTCACTAAACCAACAAACGAATACTGTAAAACGTTGAATAGATTCAGAAAAATGGTTAAAATGTTTACTGTATAAACGTACAAACAAGCAGAAAAGAGCAAACACATATTGAATGGAAAATGAACACACAATACATTACGATTGCATATGGAATGGAGTAAATACTCACCCAAAACATTACGAAAACTCCGAAAGGACGTTGAATCGTTTTTTAGTTAAACTTAATTTAAGAAAAACAAAAATTATTTGTATAGAACATTAATGATTAGGTTAAAATATTTATAGCTAGTATGAGGATCGTGTAACTACAAATTAAAATATCATGCGTTAATGGTTTTTTTACATATATTCTTTTGGACATTGTACTAGGTATATAATATAGATTAGTATACATAGATTTTTGTCTATTCTAACCTCCTATTATCTTTATCTAATAGACATAATCTATAATAATATTGAATATAAGTAACTATATTGTAATATTATATTTTAAAAAATAAAAAAATATTTAAATGGATTTTTTTTATTTCAAATAAATATGCCTGTTACGTATTGCAACATGCCAACGTCTCACTGTGATTACTTTCATATAATAATATTTCAAAATATGTTGTGTATCCTTTATTTTACTATCAAAAAAAAAAAGTTCCTAAGGTTGAATTAAAATATATTTTCATAGAAAATATAATACTAATAACTTTATGTTAAAATTAAAATAAGTTTCAAAACGTAACTTAGATAGTTACGTAAAAATAAATAAAGTAGATATACAAATGAAATAAGAAAAAAATTAGTAAAAAAAATCCAAACATTTTGCATATAATATGTACAAAACTTATTTCATGAAGTTATTTTATGGCAGTTTGTACTTCGTACGCAACATCTATAGATGTAATTAATTTTATTTACCTTCAACAATATTTATCGCATCCAAATAGATTATCTTTAAAATTTGTTTTTAATTTATTATGATTGAAAGTAAAGCAATTAAGGAGACAGTATATTATTCAGATCTCATAAAATACTGTCTGACTTCGATATAAACAGTACCTTTTATACACGTGATATGACATGTATGTGCATTATTCTTTAGAATTAAGACATTTATATCATTTATCAGTTTATTTTGGCTTTCAATCACGTTTAGTTATAGCAATATGTGAAGAAAAACATGCTTTTCTAAAATATTATATTATGTTTGAATCGTAAATGTATAAATATAATCAAAATTTCAGAATAATTTCGATATCACGTGCAACAATAAACTCAAAACATAATAGTTTTATTTATTAATCTCTATTGCACGTATTTTATCATGGTACAACAAATATAAAAAATAAATATATGGAAAGTATACATCCCTAAAGTTAAAATATGTTTCACAAATCATTATTTATAATATTACATTATTATATTTTGAGTGCACGTGTAAAAAATATACAACAAATAATATTATATGTTACTATGGTAGACATTGTAAAAATAAACAAAATATCTCTATGGGAACGAAACAGCTATTATGGTAGTGTAATGCATGATTGCATTGATTTGTGAAATTTTAAAATTCACTACACACACAGAGCTTTATGGGAATATTACATACTGTAAAATTCAAAATATCATAAAGGAGAGAGTTACTATATTATCCGATTAGAGCACTCATAATGGTAATATATTGGCATTTTACTGTAATTTATTATTCAGATATTTTTTAATATTTAAATTTTTATTTTTTAGTTTGGTAATAGGTATTATGCGTTAGTGCATTTATAAATCATTTTTAATTTCGTATCTAATTTATTATAAAATGGAATGTAAAAATAATATAATTAATACACGTTTGAAAAGGTCCTTTTTTTTTCTTAGACTAGTACGTCACTAAAATTGATAGCACCTACCAATTATATTTGATTATGATGGTTACGTAAAATAAAAATCGTTTGTCATTATCGCATTTTTTTTTTTTTTGGCAAAATCAAACTGCACATGCATAAAAGAGATTTCTAAAATTTTAAAAAAATTTAATCATTTACAGTTGCCTGTGAAACTCTTATTCTGGTAATTAAATTATACCGTAGCATACATTTCAATCATATTGAATAGAAATTTAAATGACTAATAATAGTTTACTGCTTACCTGAAACTGTTCTCTTTGGTAAAATTTAATACCCTTGGTGAGGATTAGCAAAACGTGTCAGTTGCAAGCGTTTTCCGGCAGGGACATCATTGTGAATGCCACAAAAAGATGATCACTTCTTAGTGATATACTTTCGAAACAATGGCGCTATGATGATTATAATATTATGTATTATTGCTATTCACTTAACCACTATTTTAGTCAACAATACAATAATATATTGATAGACATCAAGTTGTCTTACGCAGCTTCCCAGAACGTTAGCATCGATTATAATAGACGAGATTTTAAACAAAAAAAAAAAAAAACGAAAATTATAAATCAATTACTTTATTGGTATAATATAATCTTTTGTTTTTATGAAAAATATATGTATATTATACTGTTTTGTTATTATACTCGAATACTTAAATGTCATTGGCGGGAATTCAGTTATTAGAACCATAATATACAAAATATACAAAGTGTCATTCTTAAGTTTGGAAAAAAATAAACATATAATGTATAGAAACAACAATAGTATTTTTAATCAAACGTTTGTTACGCATAAAGGTCGTTTATAACTACGTGATATATTTCAAATATGATATTTTTATTTTGTTAAATATTTTATTCTTATTAAAAATTGCTTAGTAGCTAGGGTAAGTACAATGGTTTTCATAAATAATCGGTTAACATAAATCGTAACTAGCCCACAAATATTATTTAAGATTGAAATAGTAATCAAGGGAATCCGTGTTCGAATAAGTTTACTATAAAAGTTAAAACCAATTAATTTGTCAGGTATCCGTTAATATATACATATGTTACCTCTATATGCATATAACATTTTACCGTATGTTGTAGTATTTCCCATATCTTTTTGAAAACAAATTCAAATCTAATTTTCCGTACTTAACTAATAAATATATGATTTCGATGATTTTACGAGCATATTATGTTAAATATCATGCTTTTAGGTAATTTTATTTCCTAAGAAAATGCTCCTGAAAACGTACGCTGAACAACTACAATAATATAATGTTATGTAATATTTTAGAACGTAATAGTAAAACGCTTGTAATACTAGGTGCCTAATAAAATATATTAAAAACAAACATTCTAATATTTCTAAAACTTAAGTTATTTTAGAACAAATTCCAAAAAAAATCTCCAGTGAATGTATTCCAATAAGTATTTAAAAAATTATGATTGCTACCATAATAATAATATGAAACAAAAATTAACTATTGAAGATAAAATATTCTTTTGTATATAATATTATGTTTAAAATAGACAATTTAACGTTCAAAATAGTCAATATTAACTTATTGTTATTGCTATTGGAATTAATTGAACTATTATAATGTTTAAAACTAACAATATTAACTAGGCACTAAATATAATTTAAATTTAAAATTAGAACAAGTTATAAGCATTTGATAATAGACGAATAAAATTACAATTTATTTTAAAATAATTATAATCCACTTTAAAATATAAATATAATAAAAACTGTGTGGTGCACTAAAATCTAGGGCATAGATAATATTCGTATACGTAGATTTGATATACAATTCATACTTATCTTAAAAATAACAGAGTAAAATGGATTATTCTGCACGTAAAATTAAGTAAATTGTGTATTTTTAAGACCGAGGCAACTATGAAGAGGTCCAACGTCCTTTTAAATAATTAATTTGAAATTACCTTTTTATTTCCAAGTTAATTATAACTCAATAATTAAATATTTATTGAGAATAAATAATTGAAACAAATAAATATATAAATAATAATATATTTGTATTTAAAAACATTCTAAATTTATGTTTGGTATTTTAAAGAATTATAATTCAATTTTTAATTTACATCATATAGATTGTAATACGCAAATTAACAATTTCAAACCCAAATGTATTATTTATTTATTATATTATTTATATTATTTCTAACATACAGCGTAACGATATTATATGTTTTAAGTAACTACTTATATGAGTAATACTAAATACAATTTAATATTCTATTTGTATTTTAAATTTAATTTTTTTCTATTTTTTGATATTTTATATTTAATTTTAAATACCTCAAATGTGAATTTATCATGCACAAACACACATCTTATAGTAACAATAACATCCAAAGAGAATATTCATTAAACATTATTGTTGTAAGCTAGAACTATGATTGTAAGTAAATAATAAACATAGTTAATAAAAATGCTCATTATAAATGTGCTCTAATTAATGGCTGGCGAAATTTTTTTTTTTTTAGTGAAGAATATCATCGATTATCATATTTCTACATCATAATTAAATAACTGCAGCGAGCAATATGAAATGAAGGTCTTATTTATATGTCGTGTATTTCACACAGTTTATTATACTTTATTTAATGGGAATTAAATGTTATCATTATGTTTATTCGAACCATACATTTTGCTTGAGGATAATTGAAGTAACAATTTCGTTTGTACAAAACTCTGTACAACCTCTCTAACCTATGTCAAGGTTTTATATTTTGATGAAATAACAAAGTGCTTTTAAATTTAGTTTTTATTACAATCAATATATGCTGATATTTAATTATAAATTACAATAGTTCCTAATATCGAGTGTATCTCTTCTTATAACATGTTTCAATGGGTAACATACGTTATTATTTGGCTATATATGTAATAAATATTTTTTTAAATTTGTTAAAAAATCAACATAAAAATAATTAAAAAATGTTAGAATAATCATTTTAAATGTTTGATCAAGTGTAAGTATAATCAAAGTATCGACCTCGATTAAAATACAAAAATAATTATGTTTAAACACTAGAATTAGTAAAATAATGGTTTGAAAACAATTATCATCAAATATGAGTTCATAATAGATTCTGTCGAATGAATTAAAATATAAAAATCAAGTTTTCATTTTCAAATCAAACAGCATTTAAAAACAACGATTAATATTACTAAGTATTTTTTATTTACATAAAATGGAATGCAAATACTAGATGTAAAACAACATATTTTTTTTGATTTTTTTGAATTTCGAAATTTTTTACAATTATATTTTAATGCTTCATCAACTAAATTTGTATGTTTCAAATTTTGTTTATGATACATTTTTACGACGAACAAATTTATTATGCACCATTGGCTGTTTCCCATACATTCTAGAAATACTGAGTTTGTTTTAGCCTAAATGTAAAAATTAAAAAAAATATATTATGTATTAATAAATCAACCAATATCCTTATTATATTATATTAATATGTTATAATTATTTTCAGCAATAAGAAAAACAAAGGTTTTGATGTACGCATTACTTTTCCGGAAAATAGGCTTTTCCTCACGGGGTTCCAGAGTAACGTCTGGGTCACTTGCCTGTCACCCTAACTCTATAGAAATGTATTTTTTTACTCAAAAATTATTTCATATATCATTTTATGTTACCATTTTTTACCTTCTACAAGTATCAAAGTTAGTTACAAAAGTACTACTAAAAATATATATGGCATTGTGAAGTATTTATAGAAGAAATAAAATTCCAGTAACTTTAATTTTAAGTATCGACAAAAAAATGTCTATTTGTTCGTGTGCATAGAAGGTTTTGCGTAAAGTCATAAAAATTGTTTATTGTTATTTTTTGTTGTTGTCAATACACTCAAATATTTGACCATCATAGTCATTAGACATATTATAATTAGTATATATATATATAAATATTGATATAATTTATTTTCTCAGACAAAAATAAGTCAATGTATACATTTTGGTATTCTGATTTAGAATAAATACCAATCGTACACGATATTGTTAAATTCTGATTGGAAGTGAAAATGTGTGGTCTTTTTTTCTATCTACAGCATTTTTTGTGATAAATATATGCACTCAGTTGATTTTAATATAAATGTGATAGCGTTAAATGTTATACAGTTAATGTGTATAGTTCGATATTACGTTGGAATGGTTTATTGATGCAAATTGTATAATAATGTTAAATATTCAGTTATTACCTATACACAAATCAAGTAAATATGTATTAAATATTATGCAAAATCATTCGCATTTTGGCTTTATTACGAAAATGTGGCTGACATTATAGTTTCCTAAAATTTGCATAGATTTATAAGCTTACAGAAAATAATGCTGTACACGATTTGAATTTCTATTTCTTCAAAAGTATGATGTAATTAATGCCACTAGTTTGCTTTATTAGTATAAATAAAGGAGTAGACATGTGAATATCTTTATATTATGACATTAGATAGTTTAAGTTGGTATATATTTAAGCAAAAACTTAGTGATTGAAATAACATTACGGTTAATATTAAACATTTGTAATTGGTATAATATATTATTTATGTTTTAATACATTTATTGATAACACATTAAAAATTAAAAGCATATTCATAAAATACACGATAGTTATAAAAATCTATTTATTTTCTTCTTCATAATACATTTTATCATATTTTTTCTTTGAGATACCATATGTTTTTGTAATATTATTATTATCACGTTAATATCCATAGGCCGGCGCAGTGTATATGCAATTTCAGTACATTGCTGTGTAGGTGGCTTTCAAACGGCATCATGCACTGTCATCGACAAACAAATTTAATATAAGATAGGAATATTATTTTGTTACGATGACAATAATACGTGCCAACCAACTGTGAGGACACGCGTGACTACTGTTTATTAAACAAATAATAACGAACGACTGTGAATACACGAACTTCGGAGGACATGACAATAGGATGACTAATTATTCAGTTATGGCTCGGCTAAGTTTTCAAGATAATGAATGTATTATGCCGCTGTTATAGACGTGGCTTTTTTGTTACCTATTAGAAACGTATTTTTTTTTTTTTGTCGTAATTAATAAAAAAAAAAAAAAATTAATAAACTAAATAAGTAAGTGAATTCTATTAATTCTTTATTTTTTTTCCTTTACCAATAGAAGAAAAAAAACTATTTCATTATTTACGAATAATAACTTTTTTTACGCATCCGTTCAACTATTCAAGTGGAGTGAAAAATATGTTACTTCAACGAGAAATATTACTAGCAAATACTTCTGGAACTGCCACAAATATCTTTACACCTTTTTATAACTCTTAAGTAGAATATAAAAAAATACTACTATTGCCAATTTATAGAGTTACACTACTTGATTCACAGTAGAAGGTATTTCGAAAGACACAAACAAAATTTGATCTACGCATATATATATATATATATATATATATATATGCATATACAAATATAAATACACTTCACATAAAAAATTGTATGAAATATAAATCAATAAGACGGGTCTAAACACCAACTATGCGTATATTTCATGTATTTTATACGCAAACAATAAAATATGTGATACGATGTCTTGTTTAAAATGAGAGACGACACAGTATGCTAAAATTTTAGCGTTATAAATATAACAACAAAATACAAAAACCAAATATTATTCAAATATTTATATAAAACCTTATAATTGCAATTATTTTAATTGATCCATACGCACATTTTACACGCTAGGCTAAAGCTCAGTGGATGACTATAAATTAAATTCATTTAATTTCATTGATTATCAATTAATTTATAATTTCGCTTTTAATAATATAATTGTTTATTTTACTCCAATTTTAGTGATAATTGCATACAATTCTAAAGTGATTCATTTTAATTTTGTTATATACAATTTAAAACAATCCGTAAATACATAATAAAAATTATCATTATACAACATAGTACATTATATATTAATTATTCATTTTTTTGTATGTATTTTGATTTCATTGCTGATTCACTACTGTATTTTACGTTATGTACAATTTTTGGTAAATAAGCGATTCTATTTGGAGAAGCTTTATTTTACTGTGATGTGTCCATGATAAAGCAGTAGAAACATTTACGAAATTTATATAATATACATAATATTACGTAACTTAAAAACTTATTAATTTCACAAATATCATATTATTATCATAATATTATGAAAGATTGAATTAAAACCAAAATATTTTATCCGATACATAATTTTAAGAAAAAATTTATATTGTCTTTGCCAACTAAGAGACGCAAAATTACTAAGTACTACATACGTGAATGCGCAGATTTTGGATTTACTTAAATTAATTGAATTTAATATGTATATAAATAGACAACATTTTATAGTTACTACCACGTAACACCACTAACTAGCATCTGTGTTGCTTATTTATAACAAAAATTATCAAATTATATATTTATTTTATTCTATTTTTACAGAGGTTGTTACAATTCAAGAAGTTGTATCAAACTGAAAATTCAGTGAAAATGTTTGTTGTGAGAAGTAATCCGTCACAAAGTCTCTAGTATATCTGTGGAGTATTTTAAGTTAGGTTAGTATGCAGTGTTAGTAATATTATGATATTATTGATTTACAAAAAGTTATATGTTATGAAAAATCTAAGTATTCAAAAATATCACTAAGAACTACACTTCCGAAAATCAGAATTTGAACAAATGGATAATTTAAACATAAAAATGGAAAGAACATAGTTAATAAAATTCTACTGTTTATTATATATTTATAATCTAAGAGTTTTAAATAATTTCCTGAAAAATACTAATCCCTGTAATTGTTTTCCCGGTTTATGTGAAGCCCCATTAAATGATAGTGGTTCTTTATAACAAATAGGTACTTACATAAACTGTAATTTTTAAATGTATCTATATTTTAAAACTTGAAAAATTAAGTATAATACCTACCAGTTTTCTAATTATCATAACATCACTCGAGTGTAATGTAAGCACTTGCGTACAATGCATAATAATGTATATTTGCTAATAAATGAAGTGACGCTTAGAATGCATGCTATCTAATTATATTATAACGCCCACTAAGGTATTGTGTTTGATTCCAGTAATAGCTATGAGATCCCAAGTTGTGCACACTACATGATATCTATGGTAATAATAATAATTATACTAGTTGTGTGATGTTACCTTTATATGACATTATGTTAAATCTACATTAACCAGTAATACGTTCCCAGATAGGAAAACATTATTGGAATAACTAAAATAGTTCAATAAATTATTGAGTTTTAAATTCTGCCGCTATACTATAGTAGGTATTAACGAATGTTTATGAAGATGTACAGTATTAGTGAAAAAAAACCCAATATTTAATAGATAACATTTAATTTATTTTTTAATTAAGTATTTATATTCATAAAATTAAAAATGTTTGATTCAAATGGGTTAATTATATATATTTTTATACTTGATTAAAGAAAATACCAAATTAAAAAATTTACTCTATAAATTTAAATTCAAAAATATTATACATTTCACTGAATACAAACTAATGAACATAAATTCTTTGTTCTTAATACACGAAACACTGTTCTAAAAATAAATTCCTTATTTCTAATTAGTTTTTATATAAAAATAAAATAATTTAAATTAAACATATTTTTAATTCCAAATGAACATTTTTTTTTTAATAAACCTAGAGTACGGTTTTATACATTATTTTATTCCAATCATTAATATATTATTAATATAATACAATATTATTATACTTAAAGATAATTATAAATAAATAATTGTATATTAACTCACTTTTAACATACTAAATTCCTAGTAAGTATTTTTTTTTTTTATATTGATCATAATATACAATATTCTAATAATTTGAATATGACTGTGCATAAACTTATTTTAAATAATGGAAATGTCTATTTAAAATTAGCATAAAAACTTATGGAAGTTAACCATAATTGAATATATTATATTAGTTGAATAATATTATATACAAGTATACTTGTAGCTTTATAGTACTTAGTAGCTTAGTGTGTATAATCATTGTAGAACTTGACTAAAATATTTTTTTTACTCTTAAAGAAACTAAGTAACTACTAAATTACACTTACTGTAATATTAAATAAGTAATAGTATGTGAATAATGGTTTTTTTTTAAACATTTAGTTTAGGTATAGTTTAAAAAGTATAAAATTATAAATACATTTACTTTATTCATATTTAAACTAAAGTACTAAATTTATAGTAAAATAATATAATTAACATATTGAACTAAAATTAATATTAACTTGAATTTTCAAACTTTTCATTTATTAATAAGAATTATTGCAAACTTAAATGAATCAAATTCTAGCCATAAAACATAAACTGTAATTATCTTAATATATATATATATATATATTATATATAGTTTTGTTATATTTGTATTAACTATAACCATACCAATTCAATTAAAAATGGAGTAGAGTTTGTTGCAATTGATGATTGAATTCATTATTTGACCAATTGAAAGTCATTGTATGCATTCTACGTATTGAAATACAATTAATTTAGTTTTAATGTGTTTACTTAAACTAAATTCACATTTTACAATTTTGGGATTACGCAATCATGTTATTATAATATTATATATTCAGTTCATGTTTGACTCCCAACCAAGCAACACGTGTGCCGCATTATCGCATTATCGCAAATGGTCTATATCATATGGTGTGTCAAGTAAAATGGGTTACATTATTTATTATTGCAATTATTTATGGTATTAATTAATTAATTAATTTTTTTTTTAAGGTATCTTAACAAAATAGTGTATCAATATGATACAAATCTTTAAATTCATATAATCATATTGATTTTAATGTTTTGTTAAAATTTAACAGTTTTTTTTTGCCTAATCTGAAGACAATTTTACTAAAGAGTTCATCAGAATTTGAAACCTAATAATAGTTATATTTTCTACCATATATTAAAAATTGACACAAACTCTAATAATTTAACTTCAAACGTAGCTCTTTTCAAAATCATCTAAGTAAACACAACTGAATAAAATAAGTTTTTGTTCTTGTGACTAACTTGTGATTAAACAAATACAACAACTGTAAAAAACTTTTAGCAATTTTAAACTTTTCTTAGTTGTTGTAGATATAGATGTAATTTTTGTTTTATCTTTTGATCTATTTGTGTAGGTATATTTTACATATTTTCCCAGAAATATAATTATTTTTCCATTTTCTATTAAAGTTTTAAAAATCATATAAATGTTTCAACTCTTCATCAAAATGTATAATATAACACACCAATTCTTATAACTATTTTTATATTATACTCATAAATGTATAATCATTAAAAATCGGCTATATAATATAATATAATATTAAACACATCATATAGATATAAAAAACTAACACATACAAATATAGTGGAACTGTTTTAATTTTGAATTTAAACTCTGATACCTGAAGTTTGTAAATTTGTTTTGTTAAGTGGTGTTTTTTTATTTTATTATTTTTAATTATAAAACGCTTTTACAATCTATAAAAATGTATAACATGAAAATGAGATGATTAAAGGAGGTGAAATTACGATTAAAAATGTGTTTAAATGGCAGACAACCAGCATTTCCATCCAACTAGGTTTTTTTTTTTTATGTTTTCATTTTAGAAAGTCATTGGGCTATTGTCTCTCGAGAAGTATTTTTGGGAAATATTTAAAAAAATTTATGGAGTAAAAAAAATAAAGATAAAACTAATTTAAATTACATTTTTGACGTTTATCTATTTTGTCTTAACCTCTTTTCATTGTATATTTTAACAACGTAATGCACGTATATTTATACCAATTAGCGAATATCATATAAACTAGTGATATTCATAAAAAAAGATAACAGACATGAATTCACTCAAACTACATTTGTCATACGATAGAACAGTGTATTTTAACCATTCTTATGTTTTGAAAATATATTTATAAATATAAAACAATACAAACATTAAAATACTAAAATTAGATTTTAAGATTTTTAAGTCTTTATAAGTCAACAACAACAATGAAAACGTTTTGTATATATTAAAACATAAATGTTTCTATACTTTCTTAACGTTTTCAAAGTTCAACTTATATTGAAGCAATTTAAAAGATTTTAATCAATTAACTTAAAGTATCTATAACTAAATAGTACATTTATACATTTATATTTTTTCATATACATGTATGTAAAATTACAACAAACTTAATATGAATTCTTTTCATTTCGTATTACTTTTAAACGGTTTTAGACTTATTTTGGTTAAGCATGTCATATAAAAATTTCTATGCAAATAATCTTTTAAAAATAAATTATTAAGTATTGAATTTTTATACAAAAAAAAAAAAAAAAACAAATAAATAGTGTTTTAATTAGCACAGATATTATATTATAAAAGACATCGTTATGTAATCATTATAATCAATAGGTCTCTCACAAAATTTCAATAATTATTAACGGGATATTATAATGACATTAGACATTTCTCTATGCAACGATATTACCACTGGGATAATATAAAAGTAAAGTTACTCTTTTAAAACTAACTGCCGAAGTAAAATGTAACAGATTGATACAATTAAGTAATATCACTTTCAACAAAAGATCAGCCAATTTGCATGTTTTTTTCAAATAAAAGACTACTCATTTTGTATAATTTACACTCACAATAATGCCCCGGAACTATTAAGTCGTTTATACATATTTCCGATTCGAAAAAGTTTTTCTGACAGTGAAAGATATATTTTTCTTCTAGATATTCTAAGTATAATACACTGTGAGATATATATTTCTCGCCTTTAAAGACTCTATAATACAAAAGGGCCTCATTCTTGTGAGATTAATAATTTGTAAAATATGTAAACTCGTGATCAGCGTATATAAAAAAAAAAAAAAATATAAAATGTGTGTTAAATATTATTTATTATACCATGCAGAAAAAAATATTTGAATGGGTTAGTATGAGAAAACTGTGAGTTCATCATAAGATAAAGAGCCAATAACAATTTATTGTTTTTTGAACATAGACTATTTTTTTTTTTTATCGTGGTTACTTGAATATATTATAACAACAGGATCGGCTCAAAGATAGGTAATCATTTCATTATCATATAATACTATAATTAGTTTTTGTTCAAAATTATATTACAGAAGTATACTATGAGTTATTGCATTTAAGTGGTTTTCATTTTGTCCAATTTCATATTTAGTCGTTCCAGTTAATACTTGACCTATTATAGGATGTAAAATAAAATGAAAAAATTTATAAGCTATTTTCAATCAACAATAAAATCACAGAGCAGAAATAATTTTTTATCGTGACGTCTGCACAACACAAATCTTTTATTTAGTAAATAGCTTTTAAGCGGATTTTATTTTCGTAAAAAAAAAAAAATTTATATAGGTACATTTAATATATCAAAAAAAAACATTCATTCGAATGGAAATATTTTAATTTAGTGCATTGGGTTTATACGTGATCAATAATTATGATAATATCACTACATGAGTGCAAAAACGAGTGTTTAACATGTTAATACTTTCGAATATGATTATACTTTATGTAAATATGCCCCAATAATGACAATTTAATTTTGATTCTTTTAACAGTTAACATTTTTATATTCTAATCGGAGCAATGAATGTATTAATTTTATAACTATATTTTTTTCTAACTCTCATCGCAATTTGCACAGCAAAAATGCATCATTTTTTAATTCAGCTTTTTTTTTTTTTTTTAGTAAAAAAGCGAATCTAGTTAGTGATTTAAAAAGACAAGAGTAAATAATTCTCAATTGTTTTAAAAAACGTCTAAAAATCCCCTAAAATATTAAAAAAAAGGATTGATTTGTAGTACCTAATTCAAAAATAAAGAATCGTAAATACTTGAAATTTTATAAATATTTTTAATATTTTTGAGTCATGAAAAAATTTTGATTTTTTTTTTAAATTTTGTCAATAAATTATGTTTAGCTTGGTAAAAAAAAAACTTTAAAATTTAATACAAGGTTCTATGTTATAGTAGTTCGTATTAAAATCAACAAATCTAAAAAAATATAAAGTCACAATATTTTTTTTATAGATAATTTAAATTCAAATTATGACTAGATTAGATATTTAAGCAAATAATAAAAATGGTATTTATTTTGTTATAATTTAAACGTATTATTCATGAATATTTTAAACTTTTAATGTATGTTTTTATATTTAATACATACTATGATATTTTCAAATGCAATTTTTTGGCAAAAATCAATTTAACCTATATGCTGTATTACTAAAAGAAAATGTAGTTACTTTAACAGCAATAATATCATAAAATATACTTAGTATAGTACTTATACCGTCTTCGCTCAGAATAGTTTTTCATATGCAACGATTTACCATTGAATTTAAATTTAACTCATCCATTACAATGACCCACTAAAATCTAGTCTCGTTAAATTACCGAATGGTTATTTTTAATCATCAAGATTTTTTATCTCTATTACCTACTTCATAAATGAAAATACACTTTTATTTTATTTTTTTTATCATATTATATTAAAAATGGTGATGTCAATAACGACTAGTCATCGTCTCATAATATTTTGAGTTATTTTCGTTTTAATAATATAGAGACAACATTTGTCTCACATTCATGCTGTCGTCGAAAACCTTTGCAGTTATTTAATATTTACGTAGTCAACTAAACGTTTTAGTCATTATAATGTTTTAATCTGTTCATATTACCAGTATAACTCACAACTGGTATTTGGTAATCACTTTAAACATAGTAATATGTTTATATTTTTCTTTGTTTACCTACTTACAATATACATAACGTAGTACATTAATACAATTTTAAGTGAACTATAACCTTATTATATCACACAATGCATATAATATTTATACATATAAATCATAATAATATAATTTGAAATTGAAAATACCATTCCAACACTTTTGATTTGTATTTACTCACATATCGTGTAAATATGTAATTTTGATAATTTATAAAATTAAAATAACATAATATAAACAATACAATATGTGCAATATTGAGAATTATAATAAATTGCAAATTCATAACTATTAAGTAAGAAATAAAAGTAACAAAGTATACAAATACAGTATACAAAAATATTCAACATTCAATTAAAGCCGATCAATCAGCGCAATGATTATGATCACGAGGAATTATATTAGATGGATCAAAATATATTATATTATTCTATTACGGGTATCAAATATTTATGTCTAGTCATTTGATACCATCTACGGTCCTAAACATTTTAATGATTAGAATTACTTTCTATGTAAATAAAATATAATAATAATATAAATGATATTAATTAGCCGAGTGTATGCGACTAAGAATATCTGAACGACTAATTAAAGACAATTATCAACATTTTTATTTTAAAATCATCTAATTTAATTGTATGATAATTGAATGAAAAAATAAGAATAATTGGAATGTTTAAATCATTTTTACCTACCAATGTAATAACATTACGTTTAGTTAAGAAACTGTTTTTAATTAAATTAGGATGATAACGTTTGCATAAATGACATGATTATGCATACCCAACTATTCATTTTTGATAACAACGGTTAAAATAGATAATCTCTATAAGATAATAATATACATTTATTGTAATATTTAAGTAGTCATAATTTATAAACCTGCGTTTTCCATATCAGCTAACTTTCAATTGATTCAATATTAATTTTATACATTTTCTAATTTTACTCACTTTATGTTTCAGTCATAAGTATTTATTAGTGTTTGCATAACTTTTTTTTTTATTTCATTAATTGTGACCAGATTTTTCTTTTATTGCAGTCTCTTACTGAATACTCTACAATACAGTAAAATATTGGTTTAATCAATATATTACGCTCTTTCCTCTTGTATAATATTAAAGTATTACAATCATATAAAATATTTTACATGATCTATAAAAAAGAATCCTACCAATAATTTATTTTATGATTATAAAATATTGAATTTCTTCTGTCACTCAGTTTAAATTTTTCCCATGCTGTAATAGTTTATCAACAGATAATGTTTAATTGATAAAAGTCTTTATCGTTTTCATTCTAAATAAATATCTAAAACTTTCTTTTTAATGGTCTTTGTAGAATTTTCTATTACGATTTTTTTTTTTCATATAAATACTTTTGCATAATTTTGTAATAGTTGAGAAATCATCGTTTTGAATAAAATATATACAAATAGTATATTACGGAACACAATATAAATCTGATATACTAACTATTTATTTACTGTAGTTAGGAAAATGGGTTTACATCAGTTTCGATAAAATTACAAATTCAGTTCTAAACTGGTACGATAAAACTCACAAAACAAATAGAATTTTACGTAAAAAAAAAAAACTAAATGCGAATGCCAAACGTACGAAATAAATAACTATTTAAGCTATAACATGATGGTACTGTACTTAGATGGTATAATAAATTGATATAATATTATTCATCGAATCGGAAATTTAAACACGGATAAGATATTTTTAAACATTACAGAGTTTCAGGTAACGAAACAGTTTAAAAAAAAAGCACTGGTCTATAAATTTAAGGCCGTACAATCAGGATAAGCAGGTTCTTAAATTAAAGTAAATTGGTGTATAATTCTGGGAATAGGTTATATAACATGAGAAATTATTGCTAATAAGACAAAAATTATGAAAAACCGGGAAAAGTGTCATTTAATATTGTTTTATGGACTATTGGTCTTAGGTATACACTGACACAGACGACATTGTCTTGATAAACCGAATTAGCTTTAGCCACTGTACAAATACTACGGTAACATGTTTTTTTTTTTATTTTAAGTAGATAAAAAAATAAAATTTAACAAAATTTATCTCGTTTGCACTAATGTTATTATCATATTATATTATATCGTGTGCAGTATTACGTACTGTGCGCAAAATAAACGTAAAATTTATCCATATTACAGTGATGGCAAGTGTGAGTGGTGTGTGTGTGTGTGTGCGCGCGTGCGATATTGTCGGGTACGTTGCATTCGATACTCATCGTAAAATTGATGGGTGGTGGGTACCACCGATGACACCTCAAATTCGCGCGGGTGCACACGATAATCGATTTCCTAAATACGATAAACTTGGATAATTTCACATTTTTTTCCACCGATTTCACTAAGACTCGTTAAAATATTGGTGGCTTCGTTTTATTTTACGGTATTTTTACACCCCATTTAAATAAAATGCAAAATAAAAGAGGTATTCAATTACATGCACGTCACCGATAATATATAATAATAAACCTTTATATTATCTACTCGTGGTTATTAAGTATTATTGAGTATTATTGATAACTTTTTAGATAATTAATACATTATTGGATATAGTAAAAATATAGTTTATGAATCTAGTATATTAGATTGTACTATGTGAATAGATGTAAAATATGTCTGGTAATTTTAGAGTTAAGACATCAAATATCAAACTATAAAATAAACAACAATAAATATTTTCTGTTCAGCTGCATTCCTAATGACAGACATTTTTTTTATTTTAATGCAATACAGTTTAATGATTTTTATTTTATATAAATTAATACAGTGCAAAAATTATAAATACTTCACAAATTCTCAACTCACTGCCAATGTTTCGTCGCACTTATGTGGACAGTCTTTTTACTTAAGTCCGCGCGCCTGTTTCTATTTATTATTTTATTTCTTATTTTAACACTATTAATTAGATATCACTTCAGCTTATTGTACTATTAATGAATTTTTTAATAAATAAATTCTCAGATCTTCATTCTAAATCGTATTGGCAATTAATATTCTCAACTTTAAAGCCCAAATTTTCCTGACATAATATAACAATTACACTATTAATTTTTTATAATATTTTGATAACGTAATTTGTACATACAATGTATTTAAAAAACATATTTATATAGGTAACTTTTAATAACGTATGTAATCCAGTTGATGTAAGCAATTCATTTGGACCAAAAATCTAAAATACTGAATAATAATAATTAAAAAATAGAATTTAAAATTAACTATATTAGATTAAATAAGGATTGAGTAATGTTACACTTCTAATAAATTCAAACGAATTAAATTACCAATAAAATGTTTTTTAAATAGTTCTAGAGTATACATGTATAGATTAATTAGTATTAGATTATATTAAATGACATTTCTTGTCATGATAGTTAAAACAAATCCTTTACGAAACATGTAAAAAGTAATTTATTTTATTTTGATTACATTCTTAAGATTTATAGTAAATAATCTACGTAAACATACTATAATGCTTACGATTCTAAAATATAATGTGATAATCAGGCTTCAAAACTTTCAAGAGGTTATTTGCAGAAATTTCTAAAAGCGTATTGATTAGACTTATGAACAAAATTATACAATAGTAGTATAAGTAGTTGTTAAAATGAGTGAAACAAGTTACACAAATGGAAGATTGAACGTACGTATGTTTGTGGTAGGTACCTAACAAGAAATTATAGTCAAACAATATTAATATATTGTGATTTATTCGTCAAAATAATATAATATCAATATTTTCAAAAATGTATTAATTCTAGAATTTTTAAGAAGACATCTAAAATATAAAACAGTAGTTTTTTAGGTACTATAGCTTACATTTTATATTAAGCCCACAATATTTCGGTAATGTTTATTTTACGTTAAAATAAATGTGAACTGTAATCAATTGAAATGTGTATAATATATTATTTTATAAATATATCTCAATCAAAAACAAAATTAATAAGCTAATAAAAGAAAATTGGTTAGGCAGGTCGGTTGTACATTTAATATTTTCTATAAACAAATCATACACAAATCCAAATATTTTGATAAATATATATATATATATTTTCATTAAAAACACAATATTATTTTTTTTTAAATAAATAAAAACGATTTTTTTACCTAAAAAAAAAAATAAAAAAATTCAACCAATATATTTTCAGAGTGAAAAATGATTTTATGGTACTCGTAGAAAACTATTTTTTAAGGTTTATAAGAACTCATATGAAAAGACTTTGTCACGTCGTCATTTTTTTTTTATTTTACAATTCCATACATGAGATACTTATTGTCCTCAAAGAAAATTGGTTAAAGATTGGATGAGCTCATCTTCTATAGCAAATAATTGAGTAAACTATGGGCATTGCAGAAAAAACCAGTAATACCGAATTGATAATGATTTCCTACAATAACCAAATAGATAAAAAATATTACAATTAAACTAAGACAAATATATTCTAGTAAAGAATTATCAGGATATTTTTTAATTTTTTTTTTTTATTTGGTAGTATTGAACTTTTAGTACACGAATTATTAATAACTGCTAGTTATGTTCATACATTTTGATTAAAAATATTTCAACTCGTCTACGAGCCAACTATAAGTACTGGGAATTTATATTGTCAACAATGCTAGATAAAAGAAAAATGAAAATTCCGATCTCAAGTTATTTGAAAACTCGAGCATTACACTTATTAACTACTTGGAATTTATTTAATAGCATTCAGTTTGACAAATTTTTTTATCCGTAATGTTTAACGGGTAGGCAGGTATAATCATATCATAGATTCAATTAAACAAAATATGTTCTTTAGTTGATACACATGAAAGGTATTTAACATCTAATATAAATCTGTTATATGTACAATCAGTAGTATATTATATATTGAATATTGCTGTACCTACAGTTTAAATCCGGAAGTCAATATATAATAAATATCTATTTTCCGTTCGCTGAGAGAATGTGGTTATTTTGAACCAAGGAGGGGGGGTTTTGGTAGTTACGGTGGGGTTGTACACATCTATGTTTTTTTTTTTTTTTAGTGAATGGAGTATAATATAAGACTTAATATCTTATCTATATTTGAAACATTTTTTTAAGAGTTCAATAGCAAATTTCATGACGTGAGCTTTTATGGATTAGTGTTATAATCAACAGTTCTTCGTCTGCGTACACATATAATTATATCCATATAGACATAATAATTTATGTAAATATATAAACTGTGCAAAGAGAGAGAAGACGAGTTTCGTCATTAAGGGAGAGAGACAGGCTACAACAATTGACTCCAGACGTGGAAAAAAAACATAAAAATTAGTTAATTTATTCACGGTTAATTTGTTATGATATGTCATAAAGAATAAATATATATATATATTATAAATTAATATTTTATTTCACGTTAGAAATTATTAAAATGTAGATAAGATACATATTTATTTAATTATTTTTACATTTTACATGAAATATTTACTACCTGACAGTCAGAAGCAAAAGTAAGTATAAATAAATTATTTTTATTGAATTAAACATAATTATATATATATTAAAGAACTTGCAAGTTTGATACAAAAATGTATGCAAATAATAAAATATGTTCAAAAAATTTAATTTATTAATTGTGATAAATGATCGCCCAGAGAAGTTTGGCTTAAAATGCAAGAACTTTGTTAGAAATATTTGCATTGTGCATCATTCTTCAACCACAATCATTCAAAAAATGAAAAAAATGTATACCTTAACAAAAATGCTATCATATTATGAATGGCCTTTTTCAAACACTAGTCTCGCTTTCATTATAAAATACCACTAAAATTAAGTACATGTTATACTACCAGCTGATGATTTATCCATCACATAGATCAACATTAAATTTAAATGAACTGTTTCAAGCTGCTGAAGTTATTAATGGCTATTTACCTTCCTGTGTATGTATTTAAACAGTACCATCAATTAATTTTAAACGTTCAATATTTATTTGATATCAAATAAAATTATTACTCTGAAAATAACCATATTATACACACGTTGATCATACATTTTAGTTTTATAGTTTAATGTATAACTGATTACATTACCTATAAATCAATAAATCATTTATTGATATAGAAAGTTAACAAAAGAAATACGTATAGATTGGACGTATGTATATACGAATGAAAATTGTCATAACTTAATTAATAATTTTACACTATAATATTATTTTGTACATATAAATATATAATATATTTAAATATAATATTAAATTACATTCATTTACTATGTAGATATATCAATTAGAATATTTAAGACAACTAATTGTAATTTTGAGCTCCTAACTAGTAATAAAAATTGATAAATATATATATAATTATATTTCATTTCAATAATATGTATTTAAAAAGTAACTCAAATTAATTCAATAATATAATAACTTATGAAGTTAAATATAATAATAAAATAATAATTAAATATAATAGGTTCAATTGCCTGGCATTTTAGGTGCATGGTTAATTAAAATACACCAAAGTACTACACAATTGAGTAGGAAAATAGAAAAAAGATAAAAAAATTATATAGCAAATAACTTTATTTATAATAGTTGAATATTTACGGTTTTAATTTTTTAAATATTGACAGTGATCACAGTGACATTTATTTTCATTTTAAAATAACTATTTAAAATTGTATTTTTTTTTCAAACTTACAACCTATGTTCTTATAATATGCATTTATTTTATCGGGTTAGTATTAAATATAATATATTTAATAACATATAAGATATATATTATATATGTTGACATTAAAACGAATGAATAAAAAAATGTCCAAATTTCAACCATATAAATATAAAACAATACTGGATTATCCAAGTACTCCGCATAATTTAAATATAACGATTATATGCATTACAATTTTTGATGGTTATCATTTTTAAACGTATAACTTTTATTAAATGATAACATACATTTGTATATAATATTCTTAAGGAGAATATTTTTTGGAATACTCTGATTAAAGGAAAAACAAATTTTGAATAAATTGTTTATTATTGTTCAAAGTATTCAATGTTTACAGTTTACAAATTAGCAGAGTTGTGAATCAACATTTTTTGGGGTACCTTTGTGCCACTATATACTCCGTTCATCAAAACGTTGAATACTTCCAACTAATTAACTACTTGTCCAAAATTCAAAAACAAATCTTTTGCTTCGAAATATGAAATTAAAAATTATTATTGTCATTAAAAAAAAAAAAAAAAAACTTTAAAAAAATTATGATAGAAAAAATTGTAAAAATTTAATTTAAATCTATGATTGCAAGGATATCAAACTAAGTAAAAAAAAAATGTTTTTAACTTATCAAAACATTATGTAAAAAGTGCAGACATTTAAATAAATACCTTGTATATAAAATAAAACCTATTTCATTTATAAACTTTATTGGAAAGCAGCAATTTAATAGCGGATGATAAATACTAAGTATTATTTATACGATTTATACGACTTCACTATGACTATTAAACTGCATTATTCTATTGAAAATATATACATTACTCAGAAATTACAAGTATATAAAGTAAACTAATAAACCCTTGAAATCAGTTTCCCATTCATAAAATTTTCACTTTAAAATCTCTATAATTTTCTTAGATAAAAAGTAATTCTAAATTAATTTATGCTATATTCAAAGATATATTTAATCACATTAACTCAATGTACATTTTTAATAAATAATCAAAATTATTAGAATTAAATAAATTGACTTAAAATAAAAATATATACAAATGCGACTTGATTCAGTGGCTCGATGACACAAAATGTATATTATTGCTTGGCATTAAAACCATCAATTTACGACGGTTTTATTTCAAAGGTAAACTACCCAATGTTTGTTACTGATTATTAGGGCGCGGATTTTTATGTAAATACATAATTTTATTGAATACAAATTTCTTAATTTTGATTAAAAATAAGCAAGTTTCATAACATCTTGAATGAAATAAGGCTTTTTTTTATTTTACATATTTTCACATATTTTTAAATATTTTACCAACACGCGCATATTTTGTATTTTCACACCTATATAATTTTTATTTTTATTAAAATTGTTATATTGGAACTTGGAAATTCTGAATTATTATTATTTTTATTCTTTTGAATAAAAATAAAAATACGTGAATGGATATTGAATTAACAACATCTGATGTATCAAGTATGAAGTACAACCCATTCAACATTGAACACTCCTTCAGCCGCCATAAGTCAATTTTGAGACCTAACCACTATACATTTAAATTTTAAAATCTCTTAATGTACGTTGTATCCAATTTTTTCCAAAAAGACAATAATATAAAGATGATTAAATGAATAATTACAATTTCAAAAAAAATATACAATAAACCTATTATATGGCTAAATCTACAACAGATACTTTTTTTTATATGACCATTGATCAATAATTAAAATTTAATGTAAAATACCGATTTTTTTTATTAAATATTTCAAGTTTTTTAATCCATATTTAAGCAAAAATAAAAACATAAATATTTATATATTTTAATTCTTTTATCGTATAAAAATCCACGTCCTACTGATTATAGTATAATGCTAAACTAATGTGCAAATAAATACAATTGTACATTTATTTGAAGACTTGGTACTTGCATCCTTGAAGACAATTGCATGTAGTTATCAAAGTTCACACATCGTACATTAAGTTGGCGTCTACCAGAATGAAAAACTGTCAAAAATCTTCAAATTGTAATGTTGTATTAAAAAGGGTTTCAGATTTTCGAGCTTTGCTGAATCAGATTATCATAGTTAATATTTGGAACATTTTTATAAGCCATATTATACGAATAAAATTATTTCGTTCAAATTTTAACGTCAGTATATATACAACTAATCAGTGAACTATCTGTGTTAAATAAGTAATCGACCTAATAAAAGATCATACAATTCCATTAAATTAAATATTGTTTTGTTACTTGCAAATAGTTGACTCTGAATAATGTAGGAATTAAAAGATTAATCGTACTATACATAGTTAATTAACTTAGTATTATAGAGGCATGTCTGCAAGTTATTATTTATTTTTTTTTTTTAATATATTTTGCTATAAGGTATCAAGGGGTTCTAAACAATTTTACATTATTCTAGATAGCCTCGTTATTTATTTATGCCACTGGTAGACTGAGAAGTTCGAAACAAATATCTGTACTTATATTTTTAATGTAGGAAACTAAGTTTGCGTACTTTAGCCTCGGTGGTCTTTAAATCAAAACTAATCCATTAGGATTCACTGCACAAAACCATCCCCACAACCATTAGTATTAATACCATAATATAAATAATATATATGTGTATGTATACATTTCAAACGTATTGTGTAAATATTACACCGTACATATTGTGTAATAAATAGTAAATTCCAATACTTGAAACATCGGTTATGAATTCATTACATTACCTATACACTTTTTTCGTTTATTCAGAATTAAACAGCGATATTTCCGTATTAAACGAGGTTATATATATATATATATATATATATATATATATATATATTGAATAATGTATACAAAAATCTACTATAAATGTACAGTGTCAAGGGAAGACAATGATGATCTCGACCGTTTGTCGGTCTCAAAACGCAGCCCCTAAGTACAATAATTTTGTACGCTCGGGAATATATCTATTGATTTCTTTTTTTTTTTTTGAAGACCGGCGCCAGTTCTTTAGTTTCAAAATGAAATGGTTAGTTTGACAGTTGCCGTCTGAATTGATAAGCTCCACGTTTGAATTTATATCACGCACAACATCGGCTGTACAACTTGAGCGTCATACTTTTTAAAGTGACAATCAACCAAAAATGGATCTATTCATAATGGATTCTCGAAAAAATTCTGTTGGTTTATACTGTGCTGGTTAGGTAAGGTGGAAATTGTGTATTACTTATTTGCTATATGTACCACAGAGCGTATACGATATATCGCCCAACCATCTGACGACAGCTCATCGTAATCCGATTTTTTTTTATAAACCGCAAAAACATTTTCAAAACCGAAGCAAATAGTTATAGTATAGTTTTAATATATTTACAATCAATTTTAGATGAATTTAATAGTTGTATACATAAATAAACACAAAATAAATAAAACAGTTTCCTAAGTATCATATAGTCGTCATCGTAACATATTTCATTCGGTTTTGCAATATTATGGATGTCTTGTAAAAATCGAAAGCTAGTATTAAATGATTTGGAGAGTAATTTCTTAAAATACGTATTTAACAATGTTTTAAAGTTTTAATTATTTGTTCTTATATATAAGAAAATATATATATATATTATATATATATTCCTGTCATAGTTACTGACTAAAAGCTAAAAAAAAAAAAATTCTTCTTACATTTTGTAAGAATCAAGATTGGAAAAGATAGACACTTATAATTTAAAATATTTAAAAAAAAATAATTATGCAAAACATGTATTTTGATTAACACCTTTAATCTTTGTGCAACAACTTTAATTAAAATAAAGTTTATACGAGGTTTTATATTTGTTTCAAATTACTTTAAGAAAAAAAAAAAACAATTAGTATAAAAGATAATTTTTAGTCTCTTAGAAAATTTAAATCATAAATATTTTTAAAAAAAAATCTTTCAATATGTTACTATAATATCGTTGACTATAGAATGTAAAATCAATACTAATGTTGATATAATCTAACTAAAGTTGTATTCTAATACAGTAATTTTTCATTTCACTTTTCAATAGGATTTTTTATAACAAATTTATTAATAAGTGTCGCGAATACATACCGTAATTCATATAATATTACAGATGTATGTGATAGAATAATAAAACGTATTCACACTATTTAAAATCAAAAAAACTTAGAATACAACTTAAAAAATGGCCCATAAATTTAATAAATGTAATATTAAACTACAATTTCAAGAATGTACAAAATATCGTTAATATTTTATTTAAAATAAATTAATTTTAATTGTAATTAAAATATCGGTAACTGTGTTCATAGTATCTGTGATTTAATTAGTCATTGGATTCTTTAAATATTTTACTTACGTTGACAGCAATGAGATAAACTGGATAGATAAATATTAATTCTTAAGCGTTTGTTGAAAGATTGGTTAAATAATTTAACCACTTCATTTTTTTTTTTTTTTTTAATAGACATCTTTCTATACGGAATTGTAAAAAAATAATAATTCACTTATAACTCAAAAAAATTATTTAATAGTCATT
The DNA here is from genome assembly GCA_014851325.1 of Pentalonia nigronervosa. Lineage (NCBI taxonomy): Eukaryota > Metazoa > Arthropoda > Insecta > Hemiptera > Aphididae > Pentalonia > Pentalonia nigronervosa. Next base: position 45,027 of record JACXSJ010000814.1, on the reverse strand, counting down.
TTTTTCTTGCAGAAATAAAATGTTTCATGCACAAACACGTTATTTAAAAAATAGTAAATAAGTATTTAATATTTAAAATATGACACATATAAATTACTTCGTATGCATTTTATAGTAGAACAAAGTGTTTTTCACTCGACTGATAATTTGATATTATTTAATTAAACTTGTTTATGTATAACATTAAAGATTATTATAGAAATATTATTATGATAATACAGTGTTTGTCATAATTAATTCTCTAAGTAAATATTATATTTAAAAACAAAAATGATTTATTTAATGTTTCTTAATTTTGAGATTTGTTTTCAATCGTTTCTTCAATTTGCAATCAGTTTTACGATTCATAAATTTCATGAATAACTAATATTTTCAACAAAATTGCTTACTTTTTTTTTAATGTGATTCATTTTAATTATTAGTAATGCTTCATTTTCAATAAGTTATATTTTTAAAATATTTTATTTTTTGCTGACATATTATTTTCTTATTTAAAATTTCTACTAAATATTGTTTCACAGTGTTTAGCTAGGTATGTTACATTATTATATTGTTGAGAATAAATTGCAAACTAGCCTAACTAATCTTTTTTTTTTTTTAAATAATAACGTTTTTCAAATTAAAAGATTGTATAATGAATAATAAGTGGTATAATATTAATATTAAACTAAATGGATTAAATCATTGCATTTAGATTTGTAGCATAAATATTTTAATGCTTTACTTGTACATTTTGAAAAGGATCTTAAAATAGTTGAATAAATATTAGATACATTTAAGAAAAACAAAATAAAGTAAATTTTAGACTAGTTTCAAGAAAATGTATTAATCAATCTACGTCGACTCGTCCGACAAATTCATCAAAAACATGATTAATATTATGTTACTATTTCAGTTTATATGCTAATGCCATACCTACAAAACATGAATAATAACGGTGATTTAACGTAGAGTCATGATATCGGTACTCAACCCTACCTTAAGTAAAGCGGGGAAAAATAATTGCGAAATTCAACCGACTACTATAATTCACGACAAAAACATAACGATATCAATATTGTTAATGTATATTTTGCAACATTTAATTTCTTCGCAAAGACCGTCCGGGAGAAAGGCTGCAGTGCTCTTCGGATATTATATTTTATCCGTTCATCAGTTATGGAAAACCGCGTCAGGACGGTATACATTTGCTGAATCCATTACAATTTACAGGTTATGTACATAAATTGAATATTCCCGATAACGGGATGACGCCCAATTTCCTTTTCACGTTAATTTGTTACCCACAATAAGTTTCACGGCACTGTATAATAATATATTCAGACAGCATATTATCGGGCGTATTATAGGAAACGCTAGACATTTAAGTTTTGTGATTACACAGGTAATTACAAATAATAACCGAGTATAATATTTTAAGTACTCGAACGGGATAGTACGGGAGTTGAAGTCAAATCGTTACCAATACGATAAGAAGTTGTGTTATTCGTATTAATATCAAACTCCGGAGACGGAAGGCGATACGCGCAAACAAATTTAAATTGGTTTAAACGAATGAAGATTAACTGAAACTCGGTTAAATTATGCATTCACAAAACATATTTATAGGTAGGTAGATTCGGTCAATGTTACCAATCTGTTTAATACTATTTATTTTTTGACGTAGTGTCTTTATAGTAAGTATACTTAAAATAATACGATTCGTATTAACTACAACCATATTATATTTCGTGTCTTTTAAGCTCACACATATTATCTACTCCGATTTTTCGGGTGTGTAAAAAATACCATTCAAACGATTATAATTTTTAGTTTCATATTTTGCATAATGTGTTTTAATTATTCAAATGAATGTTACGGGCACGACGTGTGAAATGTATAACAAAAAAAATTATATTTTATGAAGCAGTAATTTTATTTTGCGCCATATTACATGTTAAGTTAAATCTCAAAAGTAATTTTATGACCAAAGCAGTGAATATTAATGGAAATGTTATAATTGAAGTGTACATAATATTGTGTATTACATGTACCGGAATATCAAAATAAATCTTTTTTTCATTCTGAAATAAAAAAAAAAATCAATGACATGTTCAAACCATGCGTTTAGGGTAACACTGCGCCGCGAAAATAATGTCTGAAACAAAACAACCGAAGTGCTTTAAAGTAGTCGTACAGTTTATTATAAAAAACGTGTACTTACTATACCTATTCAAACGATAACGATAATTATCAAATATAACAATTCATTAAATTACGTGATGGCGTTGTGTTGCAGGACCAGCGGCGGTCGCAAATGATCAACAAAACGTCGGCGGCGGTTGCCGAGCTGGCTGCGACCGGCTGCGAGACGGTCGACAACAACGGCGCGCTGTCGGGATCGGTCGCCATGTTGACCGTGATCGCGGTCATCGTGGTTACTACGGCGCTGATCGTGGTCACCGTGTTCGGCAACATACTGGTCATAATGAGCGTGGTACAGTACCCGCCGCTCCGGTCCGTGCCCAACATATTCATCGTGTCGCTGGCCGTGGCCGACCTGACGGTGGCCATCGGCGTGCTGCCGCTGAACGTCGTTTACAACGTGACGGGCGTATGGCTGTTCGGCGGCGTCGTGTGCAAACTGTGGCTGACGTGCGACGTGCTGTGCTGCACTGCGTCCATACTGAACCTGTGCGCGATCGCGCTGGACAGGTACCGGGCCATCACGCAGCCGATAGCGTACGCGCAAAAGCGCACCGTGTCCCGGGTCATGTGGACAGTGGCGCTGGTGTGGATAGCTAGCGCGGTCATCAGCTCGCCGCCGCTCATCGGCTGGAACGACTGGCCGGACGTGTTCGACGAGCGCACGCCCTGCGCGCTCACCACGCACCCCGGTTATGTGGTATACTCGTCCATGGGATCGTTTTACATACCGCTGGTAGTGATGAGCATCACGTACCTGAGGATATATGTGGCCACCAGGCGGCGACTGAGGCGCCGGGCCAAACAGATGGCCGCGTCGTTGCCGTCGACGGCGGCCGGTCCGTCGTGCAAACGGGAGGACGCGGCCACTGGCAGCGGTAAGGCCAAGATGGCGGCAGACGCGGCGACCGGCGACTCGGCCAGCAGCAGTGACGAGGTGGACGCGGCCACCAACGGTGCGGGTGGTGTTGGCGGCGGCGGCGGCGGCGGCGGCGGCGGCGGCGGCGGCGACAAGCAGCGAACTGGACGGGGCGCGCCGGTGGCCGTGCGGGCGGCGTCGTCGTTGGGCAAGCACGTCAACCAGCTGCTGGAGCACAAGCAGCGCATATCGCTGTCCAAGGAGCGCAAAGCCGCCAAGACGTTGGGCGTCATCATGGGCGTGTTCGTCGTCAGCTGGCTGCCGTTCTTCGTCATCTACCTGTTCTTCCCGTTCTGCAAGTCGTGCTGCCCACCGTCAAAGGTACTCGTCAACGTGGTCACGTGGCTCGGGTACCTCAATTCGACCGTTAACCCGATCATATACACCCGGTGTAACATGGACTTCCGGCGGTCGTTCAAGAAGATCCTGCACATGGACGAAAAGCATCAACACCAGCACATGCAGCAACAGAACCACCACCGCTGAATCGACGGACCGCACCGGTAAATAGGGATGTGATCGGGAGGTGACGATGTCCCGATCATATCCTGACTCATACACAACCACTTCCACAGGTTTTGTTATGATATCGTCACCAGATATTTTGAAAGATTTGTTGTTGGAAGGGTCACGCCGAACGTGGTTTGATCGTTCCGTTTTCTTTATAATAAATATAAAATTACGCAACGCATTATGATAATATATTTTTTTCAGAAGCTTATATGTGCGAGTGGGTGTGGGTGTGTATGTGGGTGCGCGCTGGTGTACATTTTAATAATATTTTATCGCTGTATTTTGTAATCGATTTTTATAAATTGTTTTGATTCGTCGTCGCTGTTCGTGAAGACGATACACCGTCACTGGTATTTTATATTGTGGATGTAGTACGTTTAACTGGGTACACGAAGTATTAACCGCCAGATTATTCTTAACGTGAAACATTGAGTCACTTTTTGTATAATTTAGGTAATTTTACTTTTAAGATTCCATTTGAAAAAAATATAAATATAGGGCTTAGTACCTTTCGCTCAAAAATTGTTTTCCTTTTTCGTCCGCATTCACACGATCTAGCACTCACTTCGAGAATTGCGTACTTGCTTATGACAATGTTTACAGTACTTTTTAAGTTTAGAAATATTTAAAGACGTTTAAAATAAATGCCGTCAGAATACATGAAGGTCGCATGAAATAAAAATTTGATTTTTTTTTGTTAAAAATAGTAAATATTGAATATTATATGTTAATATTTTTAATATCGAATAGATGTGTGCGGGAAAATGTAAATCCCTATACCACAGGATAAAAATGTAGGTACTTCTCTAAAATTATAGACTCGGCATTTTCATTTTTCACATAACTAATGTTTTATACCAAATACACTTTATGGTACGCGCGTGATGACATTTCGATTTTGATGGTAAGCTTTGGCCAATTCCATTTATTTATTTATCTATTTATTTATTAATAATTAATGGACGGCGTCCTTTGAATACAACTAGGTAATGCATACGTAGATTTAAATAAAAAATAGGAAATAAACACAGTAATATAGATAATTATAATGCTAAAAAGAAAATACATAATTTACAAAGTAGTTAAACAATAAGAGTAATTAAATTAGAAAGAAAGGACCGTCATTGGTATATTATAATATAATCTTTCCTGTAACCTTATAATATACAACTTGAATTGAATATAGGTTTTGTAGTAGTATTTAAATGTGGCCAAAAATGTAGCGGACGTTGAAGAAAACCTAAACCCTATCATATCTGGACGAACAGTGTCTCGTCCCAAATATCGAACACCACGAATATAATATTGTGATAAGTTCGTATAAATACATAGTAACGTTATGCTATTCACCAGCATCAAATAATTGATTGTGATATCAAACCAAAAAAACATAACACAAAATGATACTCATTGTTATTATAATACGTTTAAGTATTTTATCAGAATACTGTAATATGTTTTTCGAAAGTTTATAACTTGCAATGTGTGGCACCCGTCGAGATAAATTGCGAAAAAGCAACACCATAACAATGTTTAAACGGATTTTAAAGAAAATAGCCAAACTATTGTTTAATTTTCCTGATGTGCCCTATTTTATATTCACTAACACAATATTATAAGCCTTAAGTCTAATGATTCGCGGCATCAAATAATTCACCACTTCGGAGGCTAATAAAAACATTGGTCGTAAAAAGAAATCGTTTACATATAAAAGAACTTTTATGTTATACAGAGTGATTCATAAAGCATATTCACCCCCTTTTTTCTTTAATAATTCAATTGTTCAAAATCTAAATTTTTAGAATTTATACATTTACCTAAAAACATAATATTTTGAAATTCTTGAGATTTTTTGGGTTTCTTTAAGAATTGTCTTTTGACGATACTCGCTTCTGTTTTCAAATGACAACATTCTTTTTCTTCTAAGTGGATAATTTTATGAATAATTTGACAAAATCAAAATTTGATCTATTAGTTTTTGAGTTATTTAACGTTGTGTGCTAAGAATATAATATCCAGGATGTCGGGCTTGAAATATGTGGAGTTGGGTGTGGGGCCCTATGGTGATTTGTACATTTTAGTAATTAATCTTTATCTATCAACATTCAATATTTGTAAAAATGGTCCAAACATAATAAATACTAGATTTAATATGACATCTAATTTATATTTTTTTAAAATCATTTTTAAGGATTATTATCCTTATTATATAAATTTTAATAACAAAAGAACTACTCGTTCGAGTTTTAAAATTTTTTGGAAATGTTACCCGCTTAATAACTTACAGCAGAATAGTGGGTTCTTATTTAAAAAAAATTAATTTTGTATTACTATAGGATACTTCTTAAGTAGTACAAAAAATCCCAATGATTTAAAAATATATCTAGTATTCCAAAAATTTCAAAAATCTGAATTTAAATAAATAAGTTATTCAAGGAAAAAATATAGGTGAGTCGGAAACATGCTTGCTGAATCTCTCTGTATATTATTATTTGTCGTACAGTTAAAATGATGATACTATCAGATTATTAGAACATAACAATTATTATTTAAATTGTTAATTGGGTTCAGTTTTGGCTGAACTGTAATTTATTGTGTCATTATTTCCTCTATAGTACAGAACTATTAACATAATAATATATCAATATGTTGCTGATAAAAATAATAAAGTCGTCTGCACAAAAACAAATTTTATATTTCTTTTCACACTATAAAATACATAATTGTTTTATTAATTTATTTATAATTGTTCAACAATGAATATGTACCGATTAGGTCCACAGTATTATATTTTTTTTTGTTAAAATAATCTTTGTTAATTGTTTATACATTATAATATATATATATATATATATATGATAAGAATAAAACGATGTGCTTAAAAAATATTTATTCAATAAAATATATTCTATACACGTTATGATTTAAGTAACTATGTAATTTTTATTATATTATATGAAATATAATGGATATTTAAAAAAATAAGGCTAAATTTGTATAAATTTATTTATATTCTGTAATAATAGTGATTTATGTAGAATAATTGTATCAAACATTTATGTTTCTAGCTCAACGTTAACAAAAAAAAAAAAATAATAAATAAGCAAATTTAGTCATATTTTATGTTGTATGTACAGTCAACGACATTTTTGTTTTTTAATAAAGTAATTTAAAATTGACAATTTCATACGGTTTTTTTTATTTTTTCTCACTATTAGTAATTTTTATAATTGTGTCTAAGATCTGTTTTTAACAAATGTGCATAATGTTTTTAAATTGTACAACTCAATATGTTTAAGTTTACCTTAACTTTAATCAACCTGGCTCACATACAGTTAATACGAAGAACATAATATATGGCCGTTGTGTACATCAGTTGGGATTTATTTCACGGTGGTTACAAGTTAAATTCTAATAAGTTCCTATTTCGATAATATTAGTAACATTAATATACGTTATAACCATAAAACCTAGAATAGAATAAAAATACAAATTAACTTCAAAATAATGAAAATCTAAAATAGTGTTATACAGTAAAAATGAACTTAATTATATAGTTTGTAAAATTACTTATATAAGTTACGATATTATACGTTTTTATAATAACTGTCATCTGAGAATTTCATATTGGTAGGTTATTGGTTTACTTAGCCTTATATACATCTGAAAAGCAATAGGTATTATAACCAACTTACATATTTTTCAGTCATACAGGCATGATTATTGATTATAGAGCTTTTAAAATATAATATTTTCTAGTAAAATATTTATTTAAAGATTGATTTGCAAACGAATGGCTATGCTTAAAATTATTGAATTATAATATATTGCAGTTATACAGGCAAAAATAAATATATTGTGTCTATTTGTTTGAATTTTAAAACAATATGAATAAACATTTCTCGTGAATCATACGACACAAAACTTTATGTTAGACAACTATTGTAGTAATTATCAATATAATATATGTAGAGATGCGCAAGAAATCTACATTTTGGGAGATATTGAAATGGTATATTGTGTTATCTATTTCAAATGTTTCTAAATGTTTTCATATTTAAAAATTAATTATATTTCTAATGGTTTAATATTTGATTTTTCCTTCTATTGCGCATATTTTAAATATAATAAGTGTATGAATTTCGTGCACAATAATAACTATACAATAGTTAGGAACCAAGTTTATAAATTTAACCGTTTGCGATAACGACAGACGAGAAACGTCTGAAACGCTCCGACCTCCGACTCATTTCTAATAGATATTAAGGGTAGTATTATACAGGAAAAAGCTGTGCCTGAAGACTAATCTCCGCCAAACAAATCGTGTATTCGACCTATTTTGGCTTCACCCAATTTAGATCCTTATAATAAGAATTATATTAAATTTATTTTATAATTATTTTGATTAGTTTTTTTTGTCAATCTAGAAAGTACAAGGAAACTTAAACAAATAAAAAATTAGCTTGCAACTGCCATTTTAGTAATTTATAATCATATTAACATACATAATATGATCTTTGACAATACTATACTATTTTGTTACAATAACTACTCCATTCAAAAGAAATGCTACTGTGAAATATATAGGTACGTATACTCGTCGGCGATTTACAGAGGTGAGGAGAAATTTTAAGTATAAACCAACTCCTTTCAGAGTGGTTTTTTTTTATTTGAAATCAAGAAAATAAAGGTTGTGAAATTCACAAAAATTGTTCCGTTTAAATCTAAGATTTAAAAATTTAACACATAATCCCCTATAAGTTGTTCAACCTTTCACAAAAAAAAAATAGTTACCAAAAAGTTAAACTAATTTTTAATAGCATTTTAAAATTAGATATTGGATTTTTACTCCTAAACTACTGCTTTCTCAGAGAACGATTTCCTCATTTTATTGTAATTCAAAAACGAATAATCATATATAGACTTAAAATTTTCATTAAATGTTGAAATTATTATTTTTTATACACCATAAAATTCAAAAATTATTTTGACTCTTTTTAAGCTAATTGTAAACATACGAATTTTTCTATTTTTTAATTTTTTTTTTTATGAATATCGTCAAAAATTTTTGTTGGTTCAAAAACTTGAAAATTTAGTACAAGATTTCTCATATTTTTTTATAATACTAGTAAAATTATTATAGATTACAGTAATTCACTTGATACCTACTATAATGCAGAGCTTCTGTACCCACTTGCCAACCTCTTTTATTATAATTTTTTACTATTTTAGATCTAATTAAACATAATGATGAATTGTGTTAATTATTATTCAATGTAGAATTTTGTATACATTAAACATTTATATAGTATAAAGTAAGAAAATATTAAGACCTCAAAGTGAGGCGTGGTGGCGATGCCCCACAATTTTACATATAATATGATTCAGTGCATTACCCCTCCCTCCTCCGAATAATCAATTACTAAATAGTGAATACTCCTCTGCGTATAACTGCGTATTGATCACGAGTTACCGTATTATAATTTAGTGTCTGATCTAACTGTGAGTACAATAAATATACCCTAGCACAAAATCACGTGTTTGATTACTTAGCTTTCGAGAAACACGACAAACTCAAGTCTGAAGTTAAAACGTGCGATATCTGGTTTCAGTTTAGACAGTCTAACAATCAATTTTATGCTCACAAAATATTGTGAAAGTTAGGTGGAACGTAGAGCATACCATTATTAAGTAGTTTGCGAACAAACACAGAGTGACCGATCACAAATTTTAACTTAAATCATATTAACTCATTTAATAGTATGATTTATACGTTATACTACGTTCTTTTATTTTTAATATTATATTTGAGCATAAAACTAAACGTTTTACTAAAATATATTATCACAAAACAGATAAATTATTTAAGACCTAAAATTACAGAGATATTTAAAATTTAATGCACTCTATAGTTACTAATTATTTGCCTATAAAAGATAATCTACTTCACTAAAAAAAAAAGTGCAAGTTTAAGAAAAAAACCTTCGAGGGCTTGGAGCTCATACATAGCATAGTCAACTTTAGAAATAATGTAAGAATTCAAAGAGAAACTATACAAAGTAATAATTATAAAGAATAAAACAAGACTAAAATGAAAATCATAAAAATTGAAAAATTTCTTTTTGTTAGAATGGAATTCAAGTTATTAAATTTAATTTTAAATATAGACAATATTTCAAATAAAATAAAAATGCACAACATCTTTACAGCCTTTATTTTCTCAACGTATGTAATTTTTTGATAAATCAAATTTGTTATTTATGTCCACATAAATCAGTCAAATGTTTGTATAATCTGTTAACTCTGAGATACTTACCGGTCTCTGCAATATGATCCTCGTCTACATTGCCTACAATAAATCTCCTAGAATGCCATAAATATTGATGACACTTTGTGATTAGTAATGTAGGAAGTTTTGTGGCACGTATCTTTAAAATTCCTGATTACCAACCACAAACAAATAATATGTTTTAACTCGCACACACCATTGAAATATAATAATTAATATTCACTATAAAACAAGTTGTTTAATTGGGAGCGTGTAAAATAGCTAAAATATTTCAACCAATCGGTATTTCAGCCAAAAAGTATTTTAGTCGAAAAATAATTAATTGGACAAGTATTTTAGCAGAACTATATTTAACCGACAAATATTTTGACCTCCGAGTGATGCGAGTGACCACGCAGAGGGAAAACCAACAAAGGGTAGATTACCAGTTGGGTTATAAGTTGTGTCAGCTTAGAGATACACTCACTCTAACTTCTCCCCTAGACCCCCTTCGATTGATTATTTTAAGACCTGGGGGTTTGGAGGCCGAGCCCTCGACCGAAAGGCCCGCAGAACCTCGAGTTCGGCGACCGGAGCCGGTAGGCGTAGAGAGCAACTACACTTTTTTTGAAAATACTGTACGATGTTTGTAAAAAAAAAATTTAGGTTTTAGGTTAGATATTTTTGGCAAATATAGGCAATTATATATGCGAATCTAGGGGGGGTGTTATCAACTGCTAAACTTCAAGTCTAATTTTAGTTATCAGCTATAATACTTTCGGCCGTAATATTTGTCAGATAAAATAATATCGGCTGAAATATTTATCAGCTAAAATATTGCCGGCTGAAATAATTGTCGGGCGAAATATTTGTCGACTATAATATTATTGGCTTTAATATTTTAAAATATAGCCCCTCGTTTAATTTAATCAACTGTTGCTCAGTAAATCTACAGAAAGTGGATGCTAATGTACAAACGTAAAAAATAGTCAATCACGTTTAATATTTAACTAACGGAAAAAATAAAATTAACATCACGTTTATTACAAAAACCTGTAAAAAACAAAAAGATAAATTAAAAATCAAATTGAGGTGTTGTTAGTGAATAGTTTCCCCACTCATGTATTTAATTCTTTATTAGGTAATATTCTTTCTTATCTTTTAATTTATTTAGTATGTACCGTTACATAGGTTATAAATATATTTTAAATATAATAATAAAATAGTACATTTATCACAACCATAATGGTTAACTACTTACATCGAGGAATTTGTTAAAATACCATCTAATACATACATTTATATAGCAAAATTAAATCTCAATATTTTTATTGTTATAGAAATAAGTACAATAAAATTACTATTGCGTCAAATATATATATATATATAGTTGGCTATTTTTAAATGTTGAATATTTGTTATATACAAACTTAGTTACATTCAAAAGTTAAGAAAAAATATGACTTACAGGATGACTTTCACTATTTATTATAATAATGATAAAGTCACAAAGTATTATAAAAATATTTACTAATATAAAGAAAAATAAGTGTATAAAGACCATAAAATTAATTTTGATCTTATTCCCCAACCAAATCATAATAAAATGTATGAAAAATATTATGAAATATAATAGGAAGATATTTAAAAATACACATGTTCTTATTTTAAAATATATTTTTTTTCAAATTGTGTTTCAAGTTGTTATATATTAAAACACACAAGTAAATTTGTTATAATTCGAACTGACATATTCATTTACAAACATTGTAGACAGGTATAAATGGCAACTAATCGGGACAGCACACATTATATAAATCACGGGCATGTATATATTTTCATGACAGTATTCGCATAAATTTCAACAATGTAATTTCTTCAATTTGATATTGTTCTCACAAAGTTACTTAATTGTTTTGACCTACAACACGTGGAAAACGTCTAATATAATCATATGATATACAACACTTAACAACACAATTCCGTCAATTCCTCATTGAGCCATAAAACGGTTAACAGACACCACTGCAGTGTACTTTCCTGTTCTGTCTTATACAATGGGACAATAACGACAATAACAAATGGACTTAGTCGACACAACATTTTGAGATCTATTATTATTCATTTTTTTTTTAATTTTTCTATATCTATCCGTTTTTATTATTGTTTTATATGCATATTGCTACATCTAAAATCATTAGGTTATTCAAAATAAGATAATTGATATATTTTAACGACTGATTGCTTGAAAATAATCATGATGCACTTATATGGACACATTTGAAGTAAAAATTGTAATTATTTCAAGTATTCGTCACTGGAAATTATTACATTTTAACGAATTTTAAGTTGTGATGTAACAATGGTGTACGGACGGCCTAATTCCAAATCGCAAAACTTTCAACATTATTTGAAAAAAGTAAAAAAGAAAAAAGGAGTATAAAAATATTATCATTTTATTATTTCCATTTTAATAAAAAAAAAAATGTAATATTATAAAAGAACTTCTTGAATTCTAATTTTATATAATTTGTATGTAATATATTGAAACTTGAACACAAATTATGTAATTCTTCTGACATATCAAAACTGCAAAAATCCCAATATTATCATTAACTTTTTAAAAAAATTTTTAGTAAAAATTAAAAAAACATGTCTTTGCTAAAAAACAATATTCTAGGGTGACTAAACTCGCTCTAAAATATTTAAAACAGTTTATAATTCATATCTACAAAACATGTAGAATATACTATGCTGCTATGGTGACCTAATCATCTGATACTACATTTGAATTACTACGTGAACTCATAATATAACTATTAATTTCGTGAATAATACTAATCGTGTTACAACACAATATTATACATTTAGTAGATGTTATTTATATTTCGTAGGAATGTATAAACGAATTTAAGTTTTATACAGAAACAACTAACAATTCTGATGAATTTGTTGGACGGATTTATCGTCGAAAAGTAATCGATTAAATATATTATTTTAGTCATATTATGACAAATTAGTTAATATACAAACAAATAACATTGAAAAAATTAAAATCAATAATTAGCTCGATGCAATTAATAATTTTATTTAACTTAAAATATAACGTGGGCATATTTAAACGAATAAGCATTGCCATGATAATGGAATTCAAATCAAATTTAATATTTGAATTCGTTACTCCGGATGGCAGTAAACAATGTACACAGTGTAAATTTAATATTTATTAATTCGATTTCGAGTACCTCTTTATATTCATTATGTGTTTATTTAATTATATTATAATGTATTTAACAAAATATAATCTAAAATATTAAAAATTAATCAAAATATCGTATTTGATGATTTCAAAAAAAAAATCTGATATTAATGCAATGCTGAATATGATAACTCAACTGTTTTACTACATTATAGATATTTGTATAGTATTATAATAAAACAAATTGAATTGCTTAAAAACAAAAAAAAAATAGCAAAAGTGGTTGAAAATTATTTATCTAATAATCAAATCGGTTGATAAAAATGCAGACATATTTGGTATGGAAAAAATGGCTGTGGTGATAAAAGATAACAATAACAATAGTCGTTACAAATACCATCTTCGCCAGATACGACAAACGCACAGCTGTAATTTAATTTCTAAAATTGTTCATAACGAGTTTAATATTACACAATCGCAACGCGATGGTCTGGACAATTCTGCTATACTTTACCCGCATAACATTAGTGTTATTAAACAAGCAACGTGTTGCACAAATAATTGTAATCTTTTTATATTTAAATAAAAACACTGTTTGTTCTGTACGCGGCCAAATTCAACTTGCGTGTTCAGACTGAATATTCTTTGATAGCCGCAAATTTTTAATTTTTTATTATTTTTTTTTAATTAACTAGATACTTAAGCGATTTTTATGTGACAAATGAAAATATAATACTTACGGCGGAGGTCCGGGGATCTGTGGACTTCCCTAAATACTGTGCCAACTGTGTATATGTAAATTTGTATAGAAGTCGTAAGCTATTTGAAAGTGTACTATTTTATAGCTCATATTACAATTATTTATTTTTTTATAACCTAAATTACGATTTTTTAATTTTATTTTTAAAGTCTCGGTGGACTTTCAAGCTTATTGTATAGATACCGATAATAATAAGGTTCTTTGAAATATTTGGCTTATACATATCAATTATAATATGTATAACAATATATTCAATATATTTTGCGCAAAATATTATTATAATTTAGGTAGATATTATTATTATATTTAATTAAATAACTGCAACAGGAATTAACATAATATTTGTTTTTTATTTGTAGTTGGGTTTTTTTTTTTATATTTATAATGAAACAATTTTTATTTATATATTATAACTATGTTATTATTATTTTTTTTTTTTTTTTTTTTGTAGCACTTTGAAGTACAAAGAAGATTTTCTTTTTGCAAGTTATGCTAAGAATGCATAATATAATGTATGTATATATGCATGTAATATATCATTATGTAACTTATTAGTGTTTATATCTATATTACTTTTGTTATAAATACACTAAAAATTTAAATGCATACCTACTTTAATTGATGTGCAAGTTGTATCTAAATTTTTAAAAGACCTTAAATTGTATTATTATCTTTGCAATAATTTTAAGGCTGAACCCTGGTACACTTAAAAAAAATATTATTATTATTATTTTAAAAAGAAAAAAAATATAAACGCGCTAATACCTCATACAATGTACGAGGCCTCTATATATAGTTTTAATCAACTCACGGCACATAATATAATAATATATTTTATGAAACGCGTGCTCAGCGTAGGGGTTACTACGGTGAATATAAATAACGGGGTCGAAATAGGGGAAGGTCGAGGACAGCAAACTTTCCCCGGTCTTGAGGCGGTGTTGCCATAGTGGTGTGTCAAATCTATAGCCAGAATCCCGTGCCCTTAGATTATACATTTTATGCACAGTTACTGGAAGGACTGCATAGCCGTCGTAAATTATTATTTATTGTACACAACTCCGTTTAGGTCGGAAACTCGATTTCCTCGGGGTGACAATGCGATTCGGCCGGCGGTCGAAAACAAAATACTATTGGGGACAACCGGACGTCTTAGTTCTCACGTCATGTCTGCCTGAGCAGCTTGCCAAATAAAATTAATATTGTCTAACGCGAACAGCAAATAATAATATTCGAGTTCGTCGCACGCGAAATAACGTAGCGCAAACGGCCCATATATTATATAATATGAATAATAATAATAGCAAACTGTTGAATTATAATATTACGGATAGGTGATGACGACGATAATGGTTATCGGTTATCGTACTATACCGATAGTATGAATTCGAGTTTGGAACGGACGCGTCGCACAGTGGTGGTCGCAATCAAAAACAAAACTCGTATTATGCGGTTAATTGACTCTCAACTGATTGTGATAGCGGTGGTGGTTGTGGCGAACGCGCACAACGATAATATAATAATAATAGTATAATATTTAAGCGTAGGCCAGAATTAATTGGTCATCGATTTTAAATCGAGAACAGACGAGCAGAGAGAAATGATAAAAAACAAACCAACATATTATTTTTTATTCCCCATTTGTTATTATGATATCACGATAGTGACGATTAAAATGTAAAAGCGAAATTTATTATACCCGTACTTTGATGAACGACAAATAAAACAAAATAAATTGTCAAAACATATTATATAATAATATATCCAGCTATATCATATACCTATTTTACAATATCGTTTTTAAACATACTCACGTCTTCTGCGTTATCGCCGAAACAGTATAATATTATTCAACCAACTGTGGAAATCGGATGATCTTTCCGTAAAATCAAACAATATGGTATTATACATGATTCGTGAGTTGTATAACTGATAAATATATCAGAACTAAATAATAAAAATTCAAACCTAGGTTTAATATTCAATAAATATAATATTTTTCTAGGGTTTTCGTGATATGGGTATAGTCGAGTCATTTAAAATTGTTCACTTCCAATATTTTCGATGTAAATATATTGAATAGTGCACTGTGCCATATATGTATATAAGTATAATATAAAAGTGATGTTTTCATATCATCCGAGGGAATAATCTTTCATGCCGTCGACGATATTGCAAAGAACGGAATTTGGTCCTTTACTTCATCCCAAAATGGTGGGGTATTTCTAATACTGGTTTTTCTGAGAATATTCACACAATTGGAAGAATTGCTTATGAATTCAATAAACGTTGAAATAACGCCATACGAATAGTTAGTAATAAGGATTAAAATCGAGAATTATTTAAATACGATAGTATGGTAAAAATTTAAAATATTTGATCACACGCACGTTTATCAAACGTATTATATTTGAATTAATGTCTTTAACCGTAATAATATACACTAATATATGCACGTGAAATAAATAGTGGTGAATACGTGTTTTGCAATGTTTTTATACGCCTATAGGCTGTTTTTGATATTTCTGAACAATATTAATTGAAAATAAAATAGGCTTTCTTAAATTTCTTAAGCAATTGACACTAATGCTTACTACATATATATAATATGAATGTGTACAGTTATTTTTAAAAACAAAATAAATGCGTATATAGTATTTGTTTTTTTTTTTTTTTTAAGTATGTAAATAAATTAAATAATAATAAGTCGCTATATTAAATATATATTAACATTTAGACTAGAAAAGAAGCAGAATATTTAAATTTTAAAAAAAAGATGGATTACTCTGGCACCCCAATGCTCGAACTTTTAATTTTTTTTTTTACCATTAATTGTACTATAATTTGTACCAATCTGTACCATCAATTTTAAAATTTATATCAAAATATTTCCCCGCAAAAATCAATTTTGCTGGGGTGCCAGGGGGTACGTGCCAGTATCACCGTAACTAAATAATGCATTTTATTAAAATATATTTTTTTCATTAATTGTACTATTATAATATGTATCTATTTGTATCACTATTTTCAGAATTTATACCAAAATATTTTTTGCAGAAATATAAACTTTTGCTCTCTTATATATTAATAATATAACGATACATCATAAACCATATTGTTGAATCTTTTAACCTGTTTTATTAAAATTAAAATAAAAATTAAAAATGTATTGAATATTTTCACTTTTACTTCATGTACGTATAACATCTCGAAATTATTATTTTAATATTTTATTTTTATATTATTGTACATTTTTTTCAAGTCATCATAGATCTCCAATGATCGTTGGACCTAAATGAGTATGCCTGCCTCGTAATACCAGCTTGCCACCCTAAGTCCAACTCTATTACCACTAATAAACTCCACTGCACCCTCATAAAATATATTTGGCTATTTACATATAATTCCTTAGGTATTTCGTTTGCGGTCATCATAACCTCACCAGCATAATTTTGGTATACTAAATCTATATAATTTAAACTGCAGACACTAGTAAATGATTCAAGTCCTAAAAAAAAATTTGTTTTATTGTTTTAAGTTTATGTTTTTTTATGTGATGAATAAAGTTTAATTTACCTTGGGTATAGAAACCAGCTCAATTAATATATGTAATTTCGTATTTATTATGATTATTTTGTTAAAATGACACTTTTAACATTTAATTGTTTCTTTTTTTGTAAATTTATCAATTTTATTTTGAATATTGATGAGTCCATTAAAAGCACTTAATGTTATTACTTCACAGCCGTTTTCAATAGAAAATTCTGGATATAGAAAAATGGTACAGCAATTAATTTTTTTATAATATGGTATCTGATATAAAAGTTTCTTTGCTGTTGAAGTTATTGTATCCATTGCGGCGAACAATCTTATACCTCCAACAAGCTGTATTTCATTTGATAAAAAATATGGAGGTAATAATAATATTTGTTTTTTGAATATATATAAATATATACAAATATATTTATGTTTTTGTTTTTGTAGTAAGTATATTTGTCATGCATTTGGCAGTTTTATCTTTTTTTGTTATTGATATTAAATATTTGAAAAAAATTCAACTGTCAACTGCAGCATACTCCAAAATTTTTAATAATGAGTCCGGTCAACAGCTATTATTTACTAAGATTTTACCTACTATAGGTACATTATAAGATTTATTTTGATGTACATTTCTATTTTTAAGAAATATTATTGATTTTTGACAATCTTTTTGATTTAAATTTAATTTATCAAATTCCGGTTGTGAAACTAAATATGATTTTACAGACCGACATTAAGGTAATGAAGTTGATTTTCCTCTTCATTGCCAATGTTCTCCAGCCATATTTTCATAGTCTCAGTACACGATAAACATACACGTGATTCTCCATAACCTTCAATGTGCACATTTCTAACTGAACAGCCAAATAATGTACTGGTGTTTACATTTAATACACCTATGTATTTTCTGTCGGAAAATCTCCATTTTTAAAACGGTAAACAAAATTTATTATTATCTTCATTAACTACTACTTCCATTCCTGTATACATGTCTTCACTAACTTCAGTAATTGTTTCTATATGTATGTAATAATTTTCATCTATATCTGTGTCTGTATGTGTTTTTTCAATTTATTCCATACCTGTTTCAAAATTATCTATTATATCAGTTTCTTTATGTATATCTCCATAATCTTCTAAATCAATTTCCTTATGAATGTCTTCTTTAATAACTAAAATGATGTATACTGACAAGCTAGCTGGAAAATTGATTTTTCCCGGGGAAATATTTTAGTAAAAATTCTAAACTCAGTTGTACTGATCGGTACAAATTATAGTGCAATTAATGAAAAAAAAAATATTTTAATAAAATTCATTATTTAGTTACGATGGTGCTGAGGTAACGTTACCCTGGCACCCCAGCAGAAAAATTGATTTTTCCAGGGGAAATATTTTGATACAAATTCTGAAATTGATGGTAAATATTAGTACAAATTATAGTACAATTATTGGTAAAAAAGAAAATAAAAAATTTGAACATTGGGCAACCCACCGTTTTTAAAAATCAATAAATCGTAAATATTTAGTACCATCACTGGTCTTGAAAGTTATCATAACAAATTTTAAAATATACATAGTGAAAAAATAAATTATTCATCACAAACTACACTAATATAGGCGTAGGTTAATAAATTAACATTGTTCCACAAATTAATTATTTAGATATTCGCAACATGATTGAAATGCAAGTGACACATTACTAGATTTTTTATTATAGTTGTCAGTTATTGATATAGTTTTAAACCGATAGATACTAAAATTATAATAAACAGACAAACCTAAATTATTTTAAGTAACATACTCAAAATAACATGCCTACTAAAATTATGAGATAAAATATCATAAAAATAACATTCCCTTTTCCATGCATACGTTGAACTGAAAATAAATTTGTACTCGTATTTATGAGATATAGGCAGGTCATTCACGAGTAAAATTTTCGGGTTTTTTTATTTTTTATTTGATTCTTTATAACATGAATTTAATTTACAGTGAGTGCACGTAACAGCTACAAACGGGTCTTGACGTAGTGTATAAACTAATACACGGAGATGTAGTAAAAATAGTTTTTGGCCAGCCGTACACAGATTCGTAGAAAATAGAAATACTTAAAGAGGATGATGCCGAGTAAAAAATATGGTAATGTAAGTTTGAATACGAAGAGAATATATAATATTTTAGAGAAGATTAGGAGGCGGAGACTAGAGAAACCGACAGAATATAGAAAAAAGTGACAGAAAAGTAAAACTTATATTTTAACTGTACGTATGCCACAGAATAATGAATTCAAAATTTCTTTCAACCGAAATCTTTAGTAGAATATTGTATAGAATTGACGCAAGATATTTTTTTTCTGTATTAATTATAAATTAATATCAAAACGCTTATAGAAAAAAAAACACAGAAGATTTTCTTTATCTTAGCTGTATAGTTTTTAAGAAAGAAAAAATAAATCATATATGCTTACATAAAACACACATTACACAAACAAAAAAACTATTGACGACACAGAATAAAATAAAATAATTTATTTTGTTTTAATTTGAATAATCTAAAAATAGGCTACATTTTTCACTGAACTGGAGAAGTTGAAGAAATCACTGGCAAAAATAAAATATTTTTAAATTTTCCTTGAATGTTTTATCGAAAACAATAAATAAAAAAAAAAAGGTAAAACATAGTCTTATTATATAAATTGCCAGATATTATCCTTTAATGCCGAAGAAATGATATCCTTGCACCCCACAGCATCTTATATCATAATAAAATCATCAAAATAAAAAGATAAGCAGGTATTTGTAAACATTTTCGATTGAAGCGTTTTAACATACGGACTTTTTTTCGTTTTACAATCAATAATGAAAAAAAAAATTATTTTCATCTCGTATGATGCACATTATTAATAAAATGCACGTCGTTTATAACGATTGTGGTAGATATTGTTTTTTACCCATTGAAGAGTATTATAGTTTATAATAATCTCAATTGTGTTACCGTTTGACGATATATTTAAATTTCAGATATCGTGCATTTGAACACACATATCATAACGTTATTACTCGTAATTCAATCCTGGCCATAAAACGACTAATGTTGTAAATAATAATCGTAATGGACCGTTGTGGATATTCTATAAAGCATCACAAATATTATATTATATTATTTAAAAGATCATAAATCATATTTTAGAATAGCAAAACTTACAGTTAACATGAAAATTAACATCTTAAAATGTTTACACACCTCTACATCATTTTAACATCCTAGTTCTTATATGTTGTAATTATTATAATAATATTCCAATGTAAGATTATTGGTTAAGTATTTTGTTAAATGAGAATACAATATAAAATTATATTTCATGGAATTCATACACAATCGTTTATAATTAGGAAAAATAAACAAACATTACTTGAATAATTTAATTAACTCTGGAATGTGTGGATATTCACAACATATAATTTTTTTTTTTTTTTTTTATTTATATTTATTTTTGTTTTTACTTCTTCTCCTTTTTGAGTAAAATAATGTAAGACAAATTACAACTAAAAATAGTTTGTACAATTTGAATGAGAATTTATGGCTTAGAAATATGAAGACGTCGTTATTTTCTGTAGACATTTCCGCTTATGAATTATCGTTTATTTAACTAGCTATCTGGATTCTGAGTGTCAAGATTTTTTAGGGTATTTTGGTCTTCTTTCATCAGAACATAAAGTGCATGTATATACATTTTTGACATTTCCAGTTAGGTCAAAGTTAAAGTTTGTATTATTTTTTTTTGAAAAAGTAACGTTTTGTCTTCGGTATAGTTTAACCATAGTTATTTTTATTTTATACGACCACTGGCCCGAAACAAAAAATATTAAAATATATATACAGTGTTCCATTTAATACCTTATATTAATTTTCTTACTACATCATTTTAACTGTTAAACAAAATAAATGTTTGATTTATGATTCAAACTTAAATGTAATAAATGTAACATCATTACCCACTAATAAAATGTCATAAAATTTAATAATAATAAAAATAAAATGTTTTGATGAATGCGTCAAAGATGCTAGGTTGAATAGAAAATCAAAAAGTATAACCCAAGAAAAATAATATAGACTTAAAATTTATTTTGATTCAAAATGTATTATCAAATGTAGTGATCATAAAGTCATTTCGCGTTTATTTACGACCAACACATCATTATAAATCGCTAAGCAGAGTCTCTGCGCCTTATCTAATTATAATATATTCCATGAAGACTGGAATTAAATATATTTTCCAAACACGTGTTTAGCATTGATCACATTTTAATCGTAGCATTTTGTGTACTACTTTCATGCGTGTGTGTGTGTATGTGTGTGAGTTTAATATGATATAAGTGATTTTTTGACAAAATGCTCTATTTTAAACTGCTTATCTACCACGAATTTTGCGTTAATCACTTCCGATTAACCGTTTGTTGTTGCAACTGTTATAAAAACTGTTTGTCGAAACGGAAATTTGTGTTCGGTTCAGACATATCCCCGAACCCAGGTACACGGGGTGTAACAGAGAGTATATATATATATAGTATATATAGTATATAGTATATAGTATTTATATCAGTATAACTGATCTACGTAATTAACTACAATGTAATATATTTTATTCTAATCAATTTTTTCCTTTTAAATTTAATCATTATGATTATTTTTAAAAATATACATAAATAAAAACCTAATATTAACAAAAACAAAAGTCATTATATACCTACCTATAGTTAGATAATTATATTTGTTGGTTAATTCTGTTACACCTTGTATTTACGTAGTCTGCTACGGAGGAATCGGTCTCATTTTAAGTCACCGGACTTATAAAAGACACAACTTATGGTGAATTGTTCAATCAAGGTTACGAATATGCATGTAATTAATTTTATAAAATATTATTATATCCACATATAAAATGTGGTATTGTATCTTCCGATGTGATTATTTTAATAAAATTTAACTTAAAAACAATATATTATATACCATAGTATTATTAAACTATTATATTTACTACAATACGAATAAATAAATATACTTTATAGCTTATAGTATATAGATATTGCAATTAACGATGAAATCGTTTTTAATTAATTTGTCACTTAATGTAATACTTGTGTTACGTTTTTATTTTGCCATTTTACAAACGTGATATACAATTTAAAAAACAATCACCTCTAATTCTAACATAATTATGTTATATTATATTATATTATATTACAGCTATATTATACCTACATCGGTTATTTTTCGACATTATAGTTTATGGCCTTGTCGTAATAATGTCATATAATATTATTTATGTACATTTGGCTCAGAGAGTTATGACAAGAAGTAAAATAAATATTTTTGATTACTTAGGTAATATTAGGCAGAAACATTTTAAAATTTTATGTAATAATATTTTTTTTTTTAATATAAAAATGTGTGTTTGTCTCCATGAAGTTACCTTTTTGTATGTTAAAAACTTTGTTTTAATTTTTCGCCACCTCTCGTTACCTCTGTTATCATTTTTCCTTCAATTTTTTTTTAGTTAAAGGTGCTTTTTGAATAGATTTATAATTTATTTTGATTCTTTATTCCACTTGCTGTAAATTATTGAGTTTTGGTGTTTGTTTACGAATATTTTTTACTGTATACCAATTTCAATATGAAAATTAAATTGTAAAGTAATTAATTTAATCGCTCTTTGTAAAATAATTCGTTTAGCAAATAAATTTTAATTGTAATAACAACATTAGGGAAAACAAACTATAAATTAATCTTCATACATGGCTAATTATAAAATATATGTGTAAACTAAAATGTTCCTTAGCTATACAAAAAAAATAAATATATATTTTTGATATCAAATTAGTGTGTATGCATATAAAAATGAACTGCAAGACATTTTAGGTCAATCAAATAAGGTTAACTCCTTCCGACTTGAACTTGAAGTTTAAACTTAATACATTTTTCAATAATTCTAGAAATCTTTGATAATTCCATAAATACTTTGTAAACCATTAAAAAAATTTTAATTTTTCATCTTATATTTTTTCAAATAGATTTAATTTTCTATACATTTTTTAATAACTTTATTTATAAGATTTATAAACTTTACAATTCAACATTAATAAAATCAATAAAATAAGTAATATAAATTATAAAGATTAAATATAGTATAGTTTCAATTATACATGTTGTTGATGTGTACTTTTTACTATTGAGATAGATTTTTCGATATTCTTGTATACACAGTAAGATGAACTGTTTTTGCTCCTTATTCAATGTTAATTTTACATTCAAATCTTCCATCAATTTCACTACTCTTTCTGCAATATTGTTAATTATCGTTAGTGAATTAAGTATATTTTTTGCGTTTATAAAATCTGTATTTGACTCCCAGGAAGTTGGATCGTTTTTTAAGAATCCATCGTCAATGCTGAATCGAAAAAATATTTTCATGCTACCTTGTGATATAAATATATCAATATTTTTATCTGAAAAAAAAAACAGAAAATCAATTGTTCATTGTTTTATACTAGTTTTTTTATTTTTTTTTAATCTATTTTATAAACTGGATGTCATAGCATAAGTGTTAATATTATATTTTCTGGAACAAGTTTGTCTTTTCGAGAAATTGAAAAAGGATTGACCTAATCTCTGGGATGGGTGAGATTATTTCGCATAGACTATAAGGGAATGATAGTTTGTCTGTGAAGTCTTTCTGGAGGCATTCTGATAGTATGTGTTTAACCGAAATTTTGATCTTATATATGAGGCATTTCCGTTGCTCTTTGTTGTGGTGTCCATGTGTAATGTGTTTCCAATTCTTATTTTTTTAATTACTAGTTGAAATCTGGGAAGGAGTGGAATGACTTGTTCCCAAGGGAGGGTGGTTTATTTTATTTCTTCGAGTTTATTTTTGTCTACTAGTCACCATTCTTGTTCACACATTTGATGTAAGTTTAAATTTATTTGATGTTTTATGTCAAAATTCATTGTAATATTCCATAAGGTTATCACATAATCTTTAGTAGCTCTTTTAGCTACTTCATTTTCTATTTCTAATTACATTATTTTATTTTTATTTAATTGAACTTATTTCTTTACGATAAAAATTCGGATATATATGTATATACGGGCAAATATATATATGTTACGGGCAAAGTTTACAATTTGAGCGTTTTCTATAATTCCCGGGCGTTATATAAAATATACCTCGTATATCGGACAGGCTAGATAATAATAATATATCCTTAAAGTATAGTCAAAATACCAGTGATATTACGGATGATCTGTACATTTGGATTAGTTATATTTTGTTTTTTCTTATCGGCTAGACAGTCCACATATTATATGTGGTATAGACTATAGGTATATGATTGGAATGTTTATCTTATAATGTCATTATCGATAAGACATTCTACTGTTAGTACAAATTACTGTTTAGTAACCGCGAATATTTTGTATAGTGCAGGTTGTATCATTCTACTTAGAAGTAATAATTTAAAAATGGAAAAGTTTAATGCAGATTTAAATAATTTGTTAAAAAAAAGGTTCAAATTCTTCATTTTTTACGATGTAGAAATATAATAATTTAATTTCGCATATAATTCAATTAAAGAATAATTCAACCAAAAAAGAATCAAATAATTATAAACTTTTAAAAAAATACGACATGTTAAAAGTTGCTGATGTTAACAAGTTAATTGTGCAGGTATCTGAGAAAAACGAAATTAAATATTACGTACATAATGAAGAGTTATATAATATTATACATGATGTTCATTTATCGATTGGACACAGTGGTCGAAATAGAATGGAATATAAGGTAAATACAAAATACAAAAATATCACTTGAGATATGATTATGTTATACTTAAATAGTTGTGAATCATGTCAAAAAAAAAGGAAGCACCGTCAAGAAAGGGTTAGTGGTACAACCAATTACATCTTCTGAGACGAATTTTCGCTGTCAGATAGACCTTATAGACATGCAAGCACAATCTGATGGTGAGTATAAGTTTATAATGGTTTACCAAGATTACCTCACAAAATACGTACATCTTCGATCGTTAAAATACAAATGTGCCGAGGAAGTTGCTTATGTATTATTAGATATTTTCACTGCTTTCGGAGCACCATCAATTTTACAGTCGGATAATGGTCGTGAATTTTCAAATCAGGTTTTAACTGAACTATGTGCAATGTGGCCAGAACTTAAAATAGTTTATGGTAAATCTCGTCACTCACAGAGCCAAGGTTCAGTCGAACGAGCTAACCAGGACATTGAAAATATCCTCGCTACTTGGTTGAAATATAACAGTATTAAAAAATGGAGTGGGGGGATTAAATATGTCCAGTTTATGAAAAACCGTGCATTGCACTGAGGCATAAAATGTTCGCCTTATGAAGTTATGTTCGATACAAAAGCTAAAATTGGATTAAAAAGTACACTAATGCCAATAAATATAATTAATAATTTAAGAACTAAAGAAGACCTCGAAACAGCTCTGATCTCTATTTCCACTACTTCTAACAGTAACGACGATATCGAAAACAATGAAGGTACCTATACCTATAATATAATAATATTTTTTAACTATAATTTGTTTAAATTTAATTAATTTTAGATTTTCGTTTCATTTTTCGAAAGTAATTATGTGTTTGTTTTATTTTAGCTGTACCTTTAAGAATAAAATCCATTCGTGAAAATAGAAGTCAATCACTTAAAAATTTAAATGTTCAAGCCATAAAAATGAAGCAAGCTTCTGAAAATCATTTTCGTCCTGGCGAAGTTGGTCAGTCAGTAACAGTTAAGATTTTAGACATCGATAGGGTCTGTAGTGATTTTAGAAATATTATTGGAGTTATTCTTTCGGGTACCTACAAATATTTTATTTTTTTCATTAACATTCAAAATTAAATTGAAATAAAATAATTTGTATTATGTATTTATTCTGTTTTTACAGTTAACAATAATATGTACGAAATCGGAACTAAAGAAGGCCGCCTTTTAACTTTGTATAGTAGAAACCAATTTATACATTGCAAAAAGAGATTTCTGGAAGTCGATATGTACCACAAACTAAATTTCACTTCGAGAGACAGTACGAAAATTTTCTAATTTGGGTGGTCAGGGCTACGACCGATGTACGTGTGTTCAAAAATGTAAGACACAGAAGTGTAAGTGGAAAACATCGGAACGATTATGCACATCAAAATGCTACGGAAGCAGTACATGCAACAATAAATAAAAAGATTTTGACACTTGATATTATTATTACTATTATATGTACAGATTATCCGTAATATCTCTGGTATTTTGACTATACTTTAAGGATATATTATTATTATCTAGCCTGCCCGATATACGAGGTAAATTTTATATAATGCCCGGGCATTGTACAAAATGTCCGGGCATTATAGAAAACGCCCAAATTGTAAACTTATATATATATATTGTGTGTGTGTATATATAGCTAGGATTATAAAGTTCAAGATCAAAACATCTGCCAGCTTATCGACTGTTGAGCAAATTAAAAAAGCTCTAGCCGTAGGTTGGAGACCATTGGCTTATACAACTTAATACGAAAATAATTTAAGTTTAACTAAATGTTTTTTTGTCGGCGATAAAGTTAAATATAACATATATTTTCGTACTAACATCTATATAAAAAAAAAACTTTCGAAACACAACGTCAACATACTATATCATAATTTTATTTGACAATGTTAATGAGTTCCAATATCAATAGAAGAAATTAGATTATTTAAATAAACTCTAAGCCAAATTTTACAACCTTACAAATTATCAAATATATTACTGTTATCAATTTAACGTACGATCTTCTTTTAAAATAGTTCATTATTTTTTTTATTCGGAAAAATATGTTTTGATATAAAATATTATCTACAATAAATGTTTAACCATTTATTTTTTATCAAGAAGCTAAAAAATATTACCTATTTAAAACCAATATGCAGCATTATGATAATCACTATACAAATTGTACATAAATCAACTTAAATAAAAGAGAACATTTATTATATTATGACATCAAAACAAATGCATTTATTATAAACAAAAATAATTATATTAAAGAAATGTGTGGTACTCAATGATGGTTATTTAAAAATTATATGATGTATTCTTCTACTGAATGGTCCTTTTATGTAAATTGTGTCCAATTCAATTACAATTGATCTTTTATGTTATTGTTATCAAATTTTTTTTTACTATATCATATTATAAAAATTGTTTTCTTATAGCTCTCTAAGTCTCAAAACTATATTTTTAAAAATTATTAATTATTTTTTATTATTAGGGACAATTACGTCTTTTTTACAACAGTAATACAGTATGAATCAAAATATATGTCAACAAAATATTATGTACGTTAAACCGGCGTCAATAAGAAACTTTTTGTCTCGTGACTTACGTTATCAATATCGTAACAAACAAAATTGATCGATTTAATAATATAGTATAATAATTATCGTTAAGTTCTTGTTTAAGACTACCTTTAGAACGACATGTACTTAACTTCACGTAACCACACTCCCAGAAAAATATTTCGGATAAAGCTATTGTTATACACTGTTACCGAATTTCATGTAGACCATCGTGTTTGATTATCATTCGCCAAATTAAATAATATAGTTTAAGTACGATGACGGTTTCGCTATAATAAAGTCATTAAATAACCATATTTAATAACCAGTCAGCCAACCGCACAGCGAAGTGTCGTATATTTTCAATTATTTGGTATATTACGGTAACGTGTTAATCACACGGAATACGGTGACTGTGAAATAGTACCTTAACGTCCTTAACACCGTAGTAAACGTTAACATGACAATATGTGAAGTGGTTATAAATGACACCACACCGTAGCGGCATAATTTAACAGCGAGCAATGACGTTTAAAACTATTATAACATCCGTTATCGCTATATTTTACGGTGTATGGCCTCATACGAATAATTGTAGATGTCCATATTTTTTATTATCATATTAACAGTGACGGATTAATATATAAAAGCCACGGTTAAAAAAAAATAAAAATGTCATTTGAAATATATTAGATGGTACCTATATAATACGAAACATCGGAACGATAGAATGCACGATCGTCTTCTGCGCGTTGTATTCAATCGATTTTGAAACGAGCAGTACTGAGACGTTTTAATATTATTAGGTATGATAGCATAACCGTGTATTAGGACCTATTGTACCAGACGACAGCTGAACAAAGGAGTCTGATCAAAACGCAAAGTTTTATAATACATCAACGAGAATGTTCTATGGCAGAACGATAGCAATATATTATTATGGCTGGTGCTGTGACGATAGATAGATATCTACTCGAATAATACACAAAGTATAAGCTTAATATATTCAAGTATATTATAATTGTTGTACGCAGTATGTTGTTACCGACGTTTATTTCGCATTAATATAATATAATATTCATTATTAGGTATCCAATTCAAGACAGACGATTCGTGAGTACGCTGTGTTAACAGAGTCGTATCTCAAACGTTATAATCGGGTTTTGGTATGAAATATTATTGTGTGTGTGTGTGTGTGTGTTTTTTTTCTATAAATCGTATTCATATTAAATGATAATATAGTAAAACCATTTGTTTTATGAATCTTAAGCCTGGCCAAGTAGAGAGAGATAGAGAGA
The DNA here is from genome assembly GCA_014851325.1 of Pentalonia nigronervosa. Classification (NCBI taxonomy): domain Eukaryota; kingdom Metazoa; phylum Arthropoda; class Insecta; order Hemiptera; family Aphididae; genus Pentalonia; species Pentalonia nigronervosa. Next base: position 15,942 of record JACXSJ010000814.1, on the reverse strand, counting down.
AGGAGAGAGAGTGAGAGGAGGGGGACTTTTTACAAACTTGACTCAAAATCGTTATTATTAACGATAGATATTATGACATTACGAAGTTGGGTAAAATAAAATATACATAAACCAAAAATGAAATCAAAATAAGTAACTCGACACTCGCTTTGTATTAATAGTATGGATAAATCTGATTCTGAATTTCGGAAAACGGTACACTATGTCAGGTAAGTATACACAAATCGATCGAATCGGATGGTAATATATTATTTTATTACGATTTTGTTGCCGGTCAAGCGTATGAATTACGATAATACGATATTTCAAAACGTTGAATAGAGTCTCGTGTAAGAGTTTAAGACCGTTGCAATTTTTACCAGAAAAAGTAGTTTTCGATCTGCGCAAAAACAATAGTGATAATAGTAATAATAATGATAATATTTATTTTGCGGTTTCGTGTTTTGTGTTGTGGTTTTCACGTACGTTTAATTAAAACTTCACACACTCGTCGACGTTCGTAATTGCGACAATGTTTTCTTTTTTTTTCTTTCGGTTCACTCGGCCGCTAATAGAAATCATCACCTTTTGCCGTTTAATCATGCAGTAAATAGTGTGGGCATAAAAGAAATATTCCTGTATGGTTATACCCTTCGCGTATATAAATTATGTGTTACTCGTACAATACGAGTTGAGTCATACTTGCGGTGTGAATAGGTAGTCGTTTATATTATAGTATGTATAATAGACGACCAACCAGCTTTTCGCTGTTCCTAATGAGTATGTTGTGCACATATATTATACATATTATTTACAAACAAACGCCAAAAGAGCTTTACTTTTTTTTCTCACTTGATTATTAAAATAATGTAACACGTATTGTTTTTTTGGTTTTCATGTGTACGCTGACAAAGACACGATAGTAAATATACTAAGTACCTAGTAAGTTGTTATCTACTATTGTGTAGCGTATTATAGTATATATACGTAAGTACAATGTAAGTACCTACAATGTAATTACACGTCCGAAGTAATCGGTAAAATGTCTAAAAACTCACAAACCCATGACGATTTTTTCATCACAATTATTATTAAAAAAAATATTAGTTTCTACAGTTAAGAACAAATATTGCATTTTTATAATTTTAGATTCTGAGCGAAGCGAAACAATGTATTGATTTTACAATGATGTGTTTTTTTGTTGTTTTCTGTCACTTTTTGGAACAGTAAAATACTCTGATTTTCTATTTCAGTATCTTTTGTGATAGGAAATTGATTATAGTTTTTATTTTAGTGGCCAAAAGCAAGAAATTCTCAGTAGTTTTTAAATGCGTCCAGAAAAAAAAATTAAAAAACATTAGATTTATGATGAAAATGTTTATTTTTTTTTTTGTTTATAAATAGTTGCTATTAGTTACAGAAATAATAAATCAAAAATTGCCACCGTGAATCTCATTTTTTCTTAATTTTACTCATAAAACTTAACTACATGCTACAGATCGACATCTATAGAACAAGTATGGACTAACCTTCTAGGATAATCATTTTTAAGACAGTATATGCAGTGTTTTTGGCCAAAATTAATTCAAATATTGTTATTAAATATGTTAGGCTGACACACTGTTTATGCTTCGAATCGTTTTTCGTATACAATGATTTATCATTGAATTCAAATTTAACATAACCTTATGATGACACACTCGAGAACTACTGTCTACAGCAAAGCAGTACGAACTTGTCCACCTTTTTTATTTTAAAATTCTAAAAATGTATTTTTTTTTCTGTTTAATAAATATTATAATCTTATAATATTGTCATGCTATACACGCATTCTCAAAAAATTATTTCTTGAATTACTTCGGGACACCATGGTATGTAATGACTCTTAGAATTATAAATATAATTGTTGGAATATATTGAATAGTAGTAACTATAAATATTGAATTTACAAGTATTACAATGTATAGATTAAAATAATATCCAACATCAAAGACAGTCATAATAGTATGTTTAGTAATAAACAGCAAACGACAAAATATTATAGAACTCGGAACTTTTTTGGTGTTGACCGTATGTAATATGCCAAGAATTAAGACATAAATTTTCTGGTACGATATTCGATAATGTTTCCCTAAAACTATGTTGGTACAGTGGAGACTAATTTTACCGAGTGAATATTATCATTAGCCCATTTCATGTATACATTAACTTCATTTAGATTCTAACTACGGTTTATCATTAAATATAGTACCTATGTATATAAAATAATGATATCGCGTTAGTGTAATAAACACTTTTTATAAGACCTACACAATTCCACTCCATCCCTTCTACTGAGGGTCGTACAATTACATTATAATGGCACATCATGACAATACTTTTGATTAAACAAACCACGATGGTGCTGTATTTACATAAACACACTTTTTTTAAGGTTTTGAATAGATAATGTTTACACGTTGTATTATGTTCGCAATTAGTAGTAGGTATTATGATATTTCTAATAATAAGGGACGGTAAAAAAACATCCTTTTTATTTTATTTTTAATACGCGACAATCTATAATTTACAATTTTTTTGAGAATTTATCTATTTTGTAGGTTCATCTTGAAACCCACTACAGAAAGTCTACCTTTATATTATATAGTAGCGTGTCGATCTGATGCACATCCGTTTCTTTTTATGGAAGCACTGAACTAAAACTAAATTTTGGGCATAACACATCAAAAATAACTCATACATTTACAACCATAAAATAATTTCGTATAACTGAAACCAAGCAGTTCAAACGAACTACATTAATGTATTCCAATTGAGTACGTTCATCACGTTTGCTTTATTTTAATAAATTGTAAATTATTTAAGAAACTCGTGTCTCCGTATTATTTTAAGAACCTCGAATATGGTGACTTGACTGAAAAACCAAATTTACGACTTGAATCTGATGAGTCAGTGGGCATATTTTTATTTCAGGTAACATAATTATTTTTTTTATCTTTTCTTGGTATAACGTGATTTATGTGGACTCAATTGGATATATAAACATCCAAAAAATAGTACAGCTATATTATGTACATAATATAAATCACGTTTTTATATTCATAACTCGATATTTATTGCTATTTCGTTCTGTAATATTAGCTGTTAACTATATTAGGTGTGGATTTTGATACAAATATTTAAATATAGTTAACCTTTTGTTTATTTGAAGAGCGTATTATCACGAAGAGTGCCGAATTTAGAAATCACGCTATCAGAGACCAGGATCTAGAAAAAAAAAACATTTTTTATTTGATGGAAATTGGTATCAGTTATTTGACTGATAAGGAAATGGTTGGAAAAAGTGAACTCTTATTCTATTTAGTTAGTTTGGGTTTTTCGCAGACACATGCGCCTTTTCAATTGAATATTTTTTAATAATTTTTATATAATAAGTACTCAAGAATAATTATAATATTATTTGAGTTCGTTTTAACATTAAAATTCATACAAAAATGATTTAATGGTTTGGAAAATATAATTTAGTTTAAAAACAAAATAGGTAAGTACATACAATCTTGACGTATTTTAATTATGTAAACGGAGTTTTTATTAATCTTTCTTATTTTAACTGTATAATTACATTTGAGTAATCAGATTTAAGTATATGTGTATAAACGTATTACTTTTACTATCTTATATATTATATTTTAACCAAATTTGACTTATTTTATTTGTATATATTGATTTATTTACTTGCGATTGAATTAAAAATTAAATCGTATGTAGGTATCACGAAATAGATAACAAATACAGATCCTATGGACTATGATATAGCTAAATGATAATCTCTAAAGTTTATGGTATTTTCCATTCACCAACTTGTATTTAGGACACTAAATATGATTTTTATTACACCAAAATAGGTACAGTTTTAGCGGAATGCATATAAACAGTTATACAGTCAAGTTTAAATAAAAGCTATGATATAACTAACACAAACCGTTTTTAATAGACGGATTTCTCATACATCTATTTTGTATTTTCATAATAAAAGTCCAGTTGGAATTCAAAATCAACCTTTTATATGTAGACAAAATACCAGGTAGATTTTACTATAGCCGTTTTTCACGATTATTAAATTTCGGATACGATTTACTATGCTAAAAATATTTGTACATGTTTTGTTTGTGCAGAATTTATTACTGTCCATAACATTACATAAACAACAGACATATTTCGTTTAAAAATCTACGACGTTGTCAAAATAGAAACCATAAAAATGTCTCAAATGTTCCAATATTACTTACCAACATAAAATTACATTTTTCTCACTGAGTCAGCGTTGTTTCTTTTAACAAGTCGAATGATTGTCAAAGTTTAGTTATTCCGTTGTCGATTTTCCAGGAGAAATAAACACTTACTCCAAAAGAAGGCTAGTATCCAATACACTCTACGGACAGATCGATCACGGCAGAACCGAACGAGACTTCAAACCGGCGTTCTCCGGTGTTTTGTACTATGATAAATTATTTTAACAAAACGCCAAAAAAAAAAAATAGTAATGTTATTGTATAACCGATTCTCATATACGTATGTGACCTCGTACAACAAACGGTGTGACTATGGTGGGAATAATGCTAACGCAGTCCTCATCACAGTTGAAATACAAAAAAGAAAAAGATTATACACTTTACAGCTTTTACACCCTTTACACTCTACAGCCGAGTTGGGTGAAAAGTAAATTTTGGTGGTATAAGGAATCACTTGTTATTTCATTTAATGTAATTAAGATTTGCCAATCAATGCTACATTTGTTTGATAACGATCACAAACGAGCGATGTTGAACTGTTATTTAAAATTATAGTCTATACCATGACCGTTCATGTAGTCATAATCAATATCCAGATCTCGGCCAACGCCGTTCACGATATATTTTGTATATCAAACTAAGTTGTACATCGGATACATAATAAATATTTTTTATGGAAATCTTAATAATATGTATTGTTATGAAAATAATAATATTGCATATTACTTGTAAAATGTAATGTATACTTCGACTGCGTTTCCCTATCTTAAAAAAAAGATTCGTGTTATTTCATTGAATTCTATTGAATTTGTGTTGTTTTGTATTATTCCATAAAATATTAAACAATAACATTTATACTTAAATAAGTACATAAATGCGGTTTTCCAGCTAAAAAAGTCATGTCGGGGATAAGATATCCAAATCCCTCTACCATTACACCACTGATCATTCCTTTGCAAATGATAGAATCTAAAGTGTATGCTATCTTTTTCTAAAAATGCTGTTATCATTGTTGTTAAACTTTTTTCTCTCTTTCGCTTTAAATGGGTATAATTGTTCTTAAGTTGGATGCTATATTTTTCTAACAATGCTGGCTGCCAAAATTCTCTCTCTTTCTCTCTCTATTATTTGTTCTTGTATTTATTGGTCTATGAGTTGTCGTACACGCCAATCGCTTGCGACGTACTCTAACAAACACAAGCAATTAAAATATAACACTTTATTATTGTTTTGTTCTGTAGTGGCCACATCGAACGATCACTGCTGAAGAATCAACTTTTGGTTCACTTCTATCTCTTATATTATATTATAGTTTAATCTAGTTTTTATTTTGATACATCTTGTTTTAGTCTAATTAAACTTAGTGACTAACACTTTTTCTTTCTAATGTTCGTTGAAACAACTTCAAGATTTTCGTCGATGCTTATCAAAAGTGGATAGTAGTGAGATCGTCTGATCTATTTATCTATGTATATATCACTATATACATGATACTACCCTCCTTTTCCATGAGGAAACATGCGCGGTCTTCACTCCCAGTGAAGTAAGACCTAGTTGGAAACTGGATGACGCAATCAGATGACAGCAAGAGAAAATGGTGATTGCATAAAATTACACAAATTTTTTGCACTTTGTAATGACTCGAATCGATGACTGTGTGATTCACAGTCAATTGCGAGACTACTGCGCTACCGCGGCCCTACTACTAAAGTACTAACACTTAATGCCAAATTTTGTTTCATATTGCATAAATGTATTTTTAACCCACCTAGTTAATAATTTTAATTCTAGAAATGTTACTGCAACAGATTATAACATATATATGTACCCTGACTTCATGAATATATTATACGTATAAATATGTATTAATATAATATTTATATTATACACATTTGTGCTTGGTATAGCGGAATATAATATACTATTTTTATAATGATTTACCAACTGTCTCCCGTCAATATTTATACTATTATTGTAATACAATGAAACCTATATATTTTACAGACCACCCTTAATAGTGGTTACACTCTCAATACTGGACACTTTTACTAAAGTCTCGGCACGGTTAATGTGCGTTAGAAAATAATGATCTAAATAGTGGACACTTCTATAAATATTAAATACGTTTTAATTCCCCCCTAGGTCTCACCGTATGTGCACTTGATCACTGACGAGTAAAGAACACATATTTATTATTTTTCGTTTGAAAATGACGTACTTCTTGCGCTATCATGGACATAAATACGTAGGGTCCTATCTTCTACCCACTACTTACACACAATTGTATTTAATATACATATAATACAATTCAAAACTATCACAAATTAAATATGAATTAATTACGTTTTCCAGGCCAAAGATTTGTATTTTTAATAAATATATTTTTACAAAATGTACATGCCATATTTTTTCTAATTATAATATTAATATGATATGTAACTAATTGCAGCCATTTAAAAACACAAACAAATTTTCTTTTTTCGTAAGCTAAAAAAATACTACCCTTTAATTATTCATAGGCTATAACCTATAGAAGTTTAAAAATTAAGCTAAATACCATCCAAGTTTCAAATAATTTATTGATAATTGATATAGTTTTTATTGAAAACGGTCCAGTTGTTTTTTGAGGCTATATTAACTTAAGTGGTATAACCCGATTTTGCTCGCTACAAAATGAAAAGATACAAAATTTAGATTGTATAAATGTATATTAGTTTTGGTGTAGCTACCTACCTTTGTTCACAAGGAAATTTGCGTTGCTTTGTGAACTAACTCGACATAAAATGGGCAATTCATTTGTGGTATATAGTACTTGGTATAAATCAAATGTGGTTCAAACTAATCTTTAACTTTTCTAATATTTCCAGGAATAATATGAAATTTTGACAAAATCAGTTAAGTAGCTTTTGAGTATATAGGTATTTATATAATAGCTAAAAATATATATTCAAATTTCATATTTGTTGTAAGAAATAATTTCTTTGTTCGAAACCATAACGTGACGATTTCATGGATGCTTTTACACCATCTATCATAATAAAGGTAACCTATATATTAAAATATCTTAAGGAGGTCTTTAGATAGCACAGGGAGGGCTAAGCCCTCCTAACCCTCTCCTTTATTTACGTTCATACGCGCAATTCAATTACAATCGAACGTACATATACATAATCGGATGCCGGCGTATTTTTTCAACCGAACAGAACGCAAAAAAAGACTTCACGTTTTAAATACGGAAAAGCGTTGATGCAAGTAACATCGGAAACTGCATATTGTACGCGCCATCGTTTGAAACGGTCGTAGGCGATCAAGAGATGAAATATACTCGCGATTCGGTTGAAATTTAAAACCATAATGTCGACCGCAATTTCCCGAGTGGAAAACTCGAGCGTGAGCGTGCTCGAGAATACGACCGCAAACCGAATGCGATTTTATTTTTCCACGTGCGTTGGTTGCAAAATTGTAACGCGTTTGCTTTGGACGAGACGTCCTATCAATTTACGGTATATCCCCGGCAGGCGTTTAAAATTTAATCACGTCGTAATCGAATTTTCCGTGTGCTCAGCGCATCGAAATAGATTTACATTATAATTAGTAGAATATATTATTATTATTAACCAACACATACACAACGATAGTATCGTCAATACATGTACATTATCATAACACAATAAGTTGTATAATACGCAACCGCACTATACCGCGAGCACTAATCAATATATATTATATTTCAAACAGGTCTTTCCCGATACAATATTGTGTACCTACATTATATCATACAATCTATAATACTCGTATAATATGTGAAGATGGACAAGACGTTGCGGAAATAGAAGTTATAGCAATATAATTTGAGAGTGTACAATAATAATAATTGTAATAAAAGTCATACAGATACAAACACGTGCGTTCAATTCTACGCGAAAAAATTTCGCCAATATAAAACATTATATGTTATCGCAGGAATAAATGAATACATTAAAATATATCTTCATACGACTATTTGCATGATATGAAAAATATTGTATAATATTATCTTGTATATTATAGATACAGCCATTCGCCCATTCAATCATTGAATTTTTTTACTGGTAAAGATGTTTGTGTTTATATAAGGAAAAAAATTCCCCTTAGGTAGGTACGTTACGAGTCACCATTCTCCAAAAACTCTTTTTATTCTTATTATTGTTGTTTCACATCAAGTTAAGGTCAATAAAAAAATTAATATTTTCTCTTATACACTCATTATAAATCACGCAAATTTTACACAGTGCTGATATAAAATATTTTATATTATAGTATTTGTAATCATTCAAAGGATATTCAAAGGACATTCAAAACGAAGCGTATCATAAAATCTGCATGTTATTGGTATTATAAATACAGTTCATCGCAACGACGAAATTATGACGTCACATGCAGACTTTAAATGTCTGTAGCTAAGTAGCTTGCTATAGTGAAAAGTCGTAAAGAAGTTTTAATGGTATTTCGTCTTTGTCTCATCTCGGACAATAATTTTATTCAAAATAAATTATAATAGTATGTTTACTTTATCCTACGGCCCATTAAGTTGCAAAACAATAAAATTTTTTTTTAAAAAAAAAAAGAATATCTTTGAATTTTTTTTTAATGAATATATTTTCTAAAATTCAACGTACAAATTTATTTAAAAAATAAATTACGAAATTAAATTATCAGGAAAGTTACTCTTTACATACAAATTTCAGTCAATATATCATTATAATATTATATTTCACAAAGTATTTTTACAACATTTTTCAGTCATCATTTAGTGGCCAATATAAATAGTCCATAAGATGTTCAGACTCAGTGGTGGCGCAAACTTTTTAATCTTTGAAGCAAGTTGTAGGTATGTTTTAAATATTTTTCCATCACTTACTATATTGCTCCAAAAAGAGTCGCAGAAAACTAACTCTAAACTTAGTAATATAAATTAGTTATAATATTTGTGTTGATGACTTGATGTTTTACAATAACACACACAACCGACCGCCCACCAGTCCATTATAGATATGAAACAATTGCTTTATATAGTTCTATCTTCACACAGAATTCAATTATTTCGATAACAATGAGTCATTAACTGACTAAATGTTTGACTATCGATTATCAATATAATATTATTATAATATTATATACGTAGCTTGTCACTCCCCGGTTGACATAAATACTACTTATATATAGGTCGGTAGTCTTAATTACACATCGCCGTGGCACCAATTGTATTATTTATACAGTTTTTATGATGAAACTGTATATATTATAGTATTATAGATACTTTAATAACCACAGAAACTATACACTAATACTATATTTATTGTAACGTTTAAGTCACAATGACTAGCATGGCTATAATAAACCTTCAAATTCCTTAATATCTCAACCATTGCCTCAAACACACTTCTCAGGAATCATCCCCTTCGCCGACTCCAAAGAACATTATTTCGAGACCTGCTAAAAAACCGAAATACAAAATTAATTCAAAAAATCGAAATTATTTAACATATGTAAAATGTATCTACTATTATTGAGCCAAAAAAACACCGATTTTATGTAATCAATTATAAAAATAATAATAATTGGCCTTGTATGAACAATAGACGATGTTTTCAAATACTGTAATGATGTGCACTTAGCCATCATATATCTTAAATTTTAAATATATAATAAATAGTATTCAATAAAATACAATAATATATGTAATAATTGTAATAATAACATATGTATAATAATTATAATAATTGATAGCTTTAAATATAAGATAAAACTCACACATATGCACATATACACACGCACACACTCTTATCTGTATAAGAATTAGATATATAAGATGACTAGTAGTCGCCTACAGCCGCCCAGTGTATTGTTGCCGTCTTATGCTAAAGCATAAGGATTCATAAGCGAGTGTAAAAGACTACGCAGATCGTTATAAAAAAGGCTTATACAATTATTTGTGAAACATTTGTTAAAATATAATTCATGTGTTTATAAAATAAAGTTAAATATAAATAAATAGTTAATTTAAAGTAAAAAAAAAGAGTGTAGTTATTTTAATATATAAACCAATCACATCACGTTATATCTTGAATACGAACTGAAATTGCAACAAGCAAGTCGACACAGGAATCAGAGAGGTAATATTATCGAATTATAATTATTTAACAAGTAATGATTTAGAAATATAAAATAGTACCCGATTAACTTACCGGCTTTTTCTCTATCATTACAATACTTAAATTGTAATATCATATTTTAAGATAGTATTCTGTGGCAATTAACTTAAACTAATTAATTACTTATTTTTTTACAAATAAGAACCACCTTTTTTAATTTTAAATAATTAATCAGATAAATTTTTAAAAAAATGTTTGTAACTAAAACTAAAATTCTAGATAATATAATTTCTAAGACATAAAATTTAATGTATTATGAATAAAAGTTCTAAATAACGGTTTTTTAAAAATTAAAAAAGTGTGTTTATGTATCTTTAATAACTTTTGACTCCAATTAATTAATTATTTTTTTACTTCTTAAGGATTGTCCTGTGATGATACAGACTTCTGTTTTTTAAATGAAAACCCCATTTTTTACTATAAATTATTAAGTGTATGTTTTTAAAAATTTTTGATGTAATAAATTCAAAATTATAACGAGTACATTTTCAGTTGTTGAAATGTTTATACTAAGGATAATAGTCCTTAAAAATGTTATTACAAAAATATAAAAAAAGATGTTGTATCAGATCTAATATGTATTAATTTTTATAAATTATAAATATTGATAGATTAATATTATTTACTAACATTTTCAAATGTCTATAGCTTCCATATCGTTCATAGGTACCTTTATTATGAACCTATTATCCTAGTACACACAGTCAAATAACTTAAAATCTATTCAATCGAATTTTGATTTTGATACGTCAAAGATTTCAGAAAAATTATTTGTTTAATAATTTTTTTTATTATTATTATTAAAAATTAAATCAAGGAAATATAAATTAAAAACATTTATAACGACATATTTACTTTTGATTTACCTACCTTCTTCAAGAAATATGCTTGTAATGAAAGGAGTTAAAATTAGTTACTAAAGTAGACTATGTAGTATGTTATGCTTACACCTTACATCTTGCGATAACAGATTATTAAAAAATATTAAGTAATTTAGTGCATTAATACAATATTATTAATTGATGTTATTGGACATTTAGATTACAATTTACTTATGATGATAATTAATAATATATTATTTATAGTGTCTAATATGAAAAAAACAGCTATTTTTTTTTAACTGTAGATTAAATAAAATATTTATTTAAATTACTTGTTAAAATAATAGTAAAAACTAAATGTTGTATAACAATCAAATAATAATTTTTTATCATAGTTATTATTATACTTTATAGTTTTATTCAATAAGACCTGTCTATATAACGAACACCATAGATAAATTAGAATTTTTCCATTATTAATAAAAGCATTTCCAATATATTTGAGAATTTTGAACTAGTCGAGTTCCACTTAAATCTGCTCGATTTACTTTGAAGTACATTTTTTTTTTTTATCATTATTATTTTAAAATAAAAAAGAATCACTTTTTTTACAAATTTTAGTCTTGGAATAAATAAAAACAATAAGTCTTATGTACATCGATCGATGACAATAATAGCAATAGACAAAATCGTATTATCAACTGTGATAATAATAATTATTATGCCCGCCATGATATTTGACTGATAACGTGACCTCATCACCTAATAAAACAATTGTAGTACCTACGTAAAAGTCATATTGAATTCTACCACTGGATAAAAATGAAAAAAAATCACTGATGACGTTGCGGATCACCCATGACAAGCAATATTGGAAAACATTACACTATAGTTTTGAATATTACATAGATAGCTATTCTAAAATTTATCAGTATTTGTTAATATAATGTAATAATAATATACTGATACAAATACAACCATCCAAATACAATCGATTACAAAATTACGTGTTCTTTGCAACAACTCGGCCAACGGGAATTAATAATAATATTCGGCGTATCAAATGTGTATACACAACACCTGCCTCAATTAATATATGTGTAATAAGAATATTAAGAATATTAGGCTAGTAGAAAGTCGTAGATATCTAAATAAATAAATATCATATTATTTCATATTAATATGCATATATATATATATATTCATATTGTATGCAGGTATGCGCTTAGGGTGCACGACGAATGGTCTGATACATTCGCATTGTTCTATTGAATTCATTGTGTACAAACCGTCTACGACTCGTAGATGACTTTGCATGGCTAATTAAAATTGCCTTGATTTATGAATTTCATACAAATTAATGTTTTTTAAATGGTCTACAATACGTTTTAATATAATATAATAATTTAGGTGCGCATAACGTTGGCGGTCTTCAATGTACGCGAGCGTTTAAATTTTCTGCGATATTTCATTCGAGCTCATTTACAGCGTAAACGTATAATACGACTATATTGTTATAATACACTGCAGCCGTTTTTTAAATATAAAAAATAAAACACACACACGCAATAAAAGCACTGACGTCAAAGTCATATTCTAAAATATGTAACTAAAATTAAAAATCTGTCTGACCACATCACCAAAAATATCCTTTATACCCTACTATACACCAACATAATGCCTACCCGATGGACAATATTCGAATACTTTAAAACAATCAGTAAAAACTTATCCGTCCAAGTTCAATCACATATACTAAACAAAACTCGGTATTTCCTCCTCCTTTGACTCTGGTCACCAAACAGCAATAATCAACTGACCAAATACTGCAAACATTATACTGCCAGTTTAATTATACGCAACCATTTTATGGAAATAATATCTGAACAATTTCCGAAATATACCCAAGTTATATACTGATGTCTCCAAAAATACTAATGGCGTGGGTTTTTCTGTAATTACAGATCAAAAAAAAATGATCTTTTTCAACTACCGTCCTCCTCTTATATAATATATACATCTGAAACTTATGATATTTATGTAGCATTACAAATCATCTCACCTTCAAACCTGAATAATCACAGCATCATTATCAACGCCCTTATATCAATTTCAATTCCTTGTCCAAAAAATGAGGTTGTTCAATACATACAATCATTGATATCAAATATAAATAACCTTACATGTTCTATGTGGGTCCCTCCACACGTTGGGATACTTAGAAATAAGAAAGCACACAAGACAGCCCATAAAGCTACCACATTTACTTTTTCCACAAAAACAAAACTTATTAATCTCAACTTTCGACATTACTCACCACAAAATGATGGAAAAATGTCAGAAATTTCAGCTAAATCTACCTCTTTCCAATAAACTGAGAAATGTAAAATAGTATATAAAATAATTAAATTACCTTCCCGATATTAAAAGAAGAGAAGACGTAACAATTACTAGAGAAAAAATAAGCCATTCTCACCTACACATGCTTACCTCATCAGAAATAAATCAGCACTAATATGAGATACTTGTAATGATATTTTAACAGTAGAACATATAATCATTAACTGCCCCAAATTCATCGAAGCTTACAAGATCCTCAACAATTCTCTTATACTTTACAAATCCTTTAACAAAGAGAGCACTACATCAATCAGTACATTTTTCCACAGCACAGACCTTAGCCATAAATTGTAAATCTTCGAAAACATGTAAATATGTATAATAAGAGTTAATGTATATTACCTTTTGTATTAATGTAAGCTAAAAATCTTGTTTTTGAAGCCTTTCACCAAATAAAAAATAAATAAATAAAAATAAAAGCACTTTTTGTTTTTATTCAAAAATAAAATCTACAAGTCGTATTATTATATATTTTATGTGTGTATTTTTTTATTATTATTAATAATAATAAAGGTACAGTTTTCTTGACATGGTCATCTAGACTTGATATTATTAAAATACAATTTTTTTCACATTATACAAAATTCATTATTTACAATGATTAACGATGAATGGGGAAATTTAAAACGAATATTGATGTTAAGATAATAATATATTGATTGCGGTTGATATAATATTGATTGTGAGTACATAATATATAATTTATATTACTAGGTGTACACAAATCTAGTTGGCGATTTTATTTTTACTGGCCTACGCTCACTTTTCATATTATATTCCTCCCTCACCCACCCACCATCTCTTCAACGAATGAAATATAATATCTAAAATCGTTTTATGAAACCCAGCTGGCGCGGCGAGTTGTGTGACGCACACGTTTGTTATGGGATGGTGGTTAAATCCTCGCGATGATCGTTGCGGGCTAGCCGGGTGAGTTGCTGCTAGGCAGGTGGGTGGGAGGGTGGGTGGGTGGTATAGGTGGATTCGCGGAGACGATTTCGTCGGGACGATCCATCAATTGTGTGCGCACGTCTTACAGACGACGCGACAACACTATTGAGACGGAATACGTAACATTTGTCAAGATTAAAGGAAATGCAAGTGAATTTGTATCCTGATAAATCTCAACGCTGACCGCGACCACCGACTACGACGATGACGCGTATGCGTTTACGTGTGTAGAACGTTAAGCGCGAGACCGTCTCGGATATATTTTGTAGGTACGGAAAAGAGGACTGTGCGAGGCGCGTTTTGCTTATGAAAACTTTAACAATGATCGATGCAGTGCCCGTGTAGCTTCGGTCGTATATTATTATGATCACGTCAAAAACGGTGACTCTCGCCCAGTCACCTACTCCCCCCCCCATGGAAGCCCATATTACCGTGAGGTACGTTCGCATAATATTGTTTACGCTCTCTGCCACCTCGTGCGACATTATTTATTACTCATTATCTCGGTCAGACACGACGCAGGCGAAAAATCGCGTTGGGTCGAAAAGGGATGATGCGCCAGTGTAATATTACGTATTGTGATGTCACATTATATATTATAACAATACAGCTATACATTGATGAATTTATGTTATTAAACATCGTGTAATACGCATAAACGATAGTGAAAACATACGCTCCCGTCGGCTGCAGTCAATACATACTCGACACTCCATTCCGGTGCAGTTACATTTTTTATACGGTGTCATGCATTCATTATTAGTGTAATGCGTATATACCAGTAAATCTTCATTATGCCTACAAAACATACCTCTGTTATCCGACCATTTGAAATGGGATCGTCCCCTTTTTTAGCATCGCGTGCCTTTGGATTATATTGTATAGTTGTCGTATCGACAAACAATGATATGCACGTGAAATAAAAACGCGTGCAAATACACAAATTGAGTACTAAACAATATTTTTATACAGTTTTATATATCGAAACCAACTTTATAATAAATTATTATAAAAATCTGTTTTCGAGGAACGACCGTTGGTTGAATACGAACAATCAAAATTATATTATTAGCTATAAGCATGATATATGTCGCATATCGCACAGCATAAATACTATGAGCCCGCACGGTCATCACCTTTTCAAAATCATATTCTGATAAACTGAACCCACTGACCGTTATATATCTAAGGTATCTTTGAAATAAAAAATGTTATTAAACGATATTCTTGCCAGGTTATTTTTATTTGAACAAAGTTAGTATCGTTTGTTCAGTTTTTTTTCAATATATTATATATATATATATA
>JACXSJ010000813.1:137632-163136 GCA_014851325.1 Pentalonia nigronervosa | reverse complement strand
TAAAGATAAGTAAAATACCTTCTAATATATAATAATTATACGAGATATAAAAACCAAACGTATCTTTTATTGATAAATACCTCATTTATAAGTGCTCTAACCCCCAGCTACGGAAATCTTATCCATAAGGAATAGAAATCCTTCCCTGGATAACTAATATCGTGACAAGGTTCCCCCGACCACGTTGCATCATTTTTACCAACAGACGACACATAACTATATAGTAAAGATGTCTTCTCCTCGTTCTGGTAATATTATGATTTCTAGTTTCAATTATTATGATCTGTAGAAACGTATTTTTATAGCTCTCTTTTTTTGTCATTTGTTTTTTATTGCTTAAGTACAAACACTTAATAAAATTAAAATCATAATAAAAAAATAACTTTTAGAATGAACCCCTCTCTATATGATTACCCACATAGTTACAAAAATAAAAATAATAACAAGACAGTAATATCCCTTTTACACATTATATCCTACGCTCTCACGAATAAACTTACTATAATATATAATATTTATATATATATATATAAATTAAAAAGAAAAAAAAATTTTTATCAGAAATTTATTAAAATTTACTATGTAAACTAGAGAATTTGAGAAAAATATACATTATTAAAAATAAAAAAATAGTACAATCTTTAATTAGATTGTGAAAGCTTTTGGAAAAAAAATGGCTTTGGCTCAGCACAACTCTAGACATTTTTCGACAGATGATGGTTAGTGAATCAATGGTATTTATGATTACAACGGCTGATCAGAAAAAAATAAAAGCCATACGATTCAGCAAACGACGTAGCTGTGAATTCAGCTTAACCAACGACGCAGAAGACGTTATCGTGGTTACCCGCTCATGAGCATACCGCAAAATATATCATAAGTAGTCACAAAATGTATACAGAAGTCGAGTAATCGTCGTCCGCATGGTTCCGCAAGCCTTCCCTCTATACCGTGTTGTTTAGAGTTGAATGTATTAAACTCGTAGGTAACTCGATACCGACTTTTTGTTATCTACATATTAAATATTTGGAACCCGACACGACATGGAGTAGTGGAAACCCATGGCTTCGCGTTATTCGCGAACTGGTGACTACCATGTTTTCTGATGGTCAATAGCAATCTTAATTGAAAATGTCGTTGGCCATTGGCACCGAACATTACTCTTCACGTCCCATTAACAATGATTCCTCTATGACCTATGGAAAATATAATATCTTTTACGATTTACTCGTGAGTGGTTAACCTCAATTATTTCCGCATCGTCGATTGGTCATTCCGAGCGAATCGCGAACAAAAAGCTCTTTTCTGCTCACTTACACTGTTCGATTATCGTCGCCGTTTGCTAGTGTTTAAGTGCCGTGCAGTGCAACGACGTTTCGGCAATATGAGTCTATAGAATTCTGTACGTAGTGAGCATCATTGCTTCCAGTTCGCATTTCTTGTAGAAACCACTAACCAGCCATACGTTTAAGAGTACATTTATTATATTTTATTAAAATAATTTATTTATAACTTCAATTATAATAGTAAATATTGTAATAATGTGTAATAATATTGTGTATTAAAATAATTAATATCAAGAATATACTATGCAGTAACGCGTTAAACGTTATGAAAGATCAAAACATTTTGATAAATGTCATCAACCCAACGGAGGAACCTGTTCTGGAAGTAAATTCACTGAACTGTCGCATAAAATCTTGGATGTAGCCTCAATAAACAATACGCAAAAAATTCAGATGTATGAAAATCTAGAAAATCCCGTCTAGCTTTCAAAGAGTACATTGAGGTGTGGTCATATGAACTGCAGCAAGAAAAAGAAGCAATAAAGCAAATCTGTAGCAAATTCTCGGATATATTCTTCCTAGAAAGAGATAAAGTTCGATGCACTGATGCAGCTCAACGTAAAATAAAAACTCCTGCGTTACACAACCCATTTTTCAACAGTCATACTATCTCCCTTATGCCCAAAAATCAAAAATGTATAGACAAATTAAACAATTAGAACAATATAGAATCATCGTTTCGAATGATAGTCCATGAAACGCTACCCTTCTGATTATTCCGAAGAAAATAGACACGTCTGGGGATAGGAAGTATATGGTGATAGTTGACTTCAGAAAACTCAAGTCTTACAGTAGGTGATGCATATCCGTTCGCCAGTGTTGAAGTGTTGTGTAATGCAACGGCGTTTAAACGTGATGCATGTATAATAGGTTGGAACATAATGCAATAAATTAATTATGCAATAATTAATAATGCAATTAACAATACTTTTAAAGCTGTTTGTAATTTGCAATATTTATGTATTATATTCAATTTAAGGCTCGGTAGAATAAATAACCGGGGGAGTCGATACAAAATCGGCGGAATCGATATATATATATATACATAAAATAGAGCTGCTCATATCAGACGATTCGTTATACCTACGATAGTTTTGGCACTTCATGCGTTTATATTTTTAAAAAAATGTAACGTAAGTCTAAAAAGTTTAAGTGTATTATTTTTTCGTTCAATTTGAAAAATTATTAAAAAGTATTATAAAAATATCAATCTAATTCGAGCCATTGAACGCGAGTCAAATAAAAACTGGCACTAATTTACAAACGATGTAAAATTTAACGTATTAACTATAAATAACATTGTATATTTCAGAACGTTAAAATACTTTTGCGCTCTCGGACCCTCGATTTATTGACCTAAATCCAACTCCAGTAAAACCGAAAACTTATTCTTCACGCACACTGCAACAGTTTGTAAATTTATAGAAATATGGTATAACGTGTACGTAAATACTAAATACTTATAATAAAGATTAGTATGATGTTAATACTTAATATAGTGTATATATTATAATTATTATTCTTATTGCAGACCTCGTTTAGTAATTAATCGATTCATTAACCGACACTAACCCATTTAGTATTTAAGAAAATTTCGTAATGTTCGTTATATTAATATCGTGTTATTAATAACCAATAATTATTTTTAGTGTACTATATTATGTCTTCATGGTTTATAAATTAGGTAATCCGAATTATGTGATAAGATACCGTTTTAAATTTTTATAACTATAGTTGAACATCCATCTCCTATTGGGATTTTCTGTGAATTGCTTTGTTATATTTATCCAGTGATGTATTTTAGATTTTTTTAATAATGATATCATCATATCTGTATAATATTTTATCGTTTATATTATGCATAAGCAAAGAGGATTTATGTACACAATTAAAGTGCTACTCTAAATATTGCGTGTATAATAAGGAATGTATATAGAAGAATACCGAATAATGATTCGTACCATTCGAGTATAATTGTATATTAGATATAAGCATATTATGAAATCATGAAAACTGATCGAAAGACACACTGAACTAGATCTTACAACCCGTAATTGTTACAGACAAACATCTATTGTACGTAGTGATTAAAATAGATATATGTACTTCTGGAATACAACTGCGGAGTCGTGGCAGAAAGTTCAACGTTGTCAAAACATAACTCTTTATACTATTGTCTCAATATACCGGTGCGACTTCTTTGTCCACCTGTAGGATATAATGATCAGCTCCGTCCAGGACAAGATTATCAAGCTTTTCTTCCAACACGAAACAAGGCTGAACCAACAAACTAATCCAGCTTCAATCCCGCTACTACTTTTAATACACTATAGGCGTCTAAAGCACCGACGACCATAAATTGACTTAGTAAGTATAAGTTTTAATCGGCCGGGCCACTCCATCATCGGGGATGATAGCCTTGCGTGTGTTATTTATTTAGAATATCAATCACAAGTATCTATGGAAACCTTTGAAATGTATATTATTATAAGGTCTTTATTTTTATCGTTATGATGAAAACCCTTCTATTCTGACGGTCTAATAAAAAGAAATAATATACATATAAGGTATAATTTGACTTATTATATGAATAACAATCCTGTCAAGTATATCTAGTGATGTGCCGTGGGTAAATCGACGGGTAAATAAATATTTTGTTTTTTTACCTACCCAAAATGTTTGTAAATATTTTTTTAACATATATATGTTTTTGGGCTGGGTTCAGATATATTGATTTTCGAATCGATTTTGGGTAAGACTTTTATACATCAATAACGCTATCTGTCCAGTGAAAAAATATTTAAAAATCAATAAAAAATTATGCTTTATTTGACTTTATTTTTTGATTATTTGTAATTAAGTAAAAAATTAACTTATAACGTAGCACGCAACTCGATGTTTTTCAAATTACGCGAAAAAGCTCAAAAACATATATTATATGATTCATGCATTTTCTTCAAAGTTGAAAATATCTAGTAGCGTGCTACATTATAAGTCAATTTTGATATGTTATCAATGTGATTTATGATTATGTCATTTTTATCAACTTGCCTTGTTTAATGAATGTTTGTAATAGTTCTACCACGATCGTAGTTGTGATTACTGTTAAATTAAATTTCAAATAATAATGTACCTATTATTAAATAATTAAATTTTGTATAATAATATCGAACAAATTTTAGAACGGTCTTTTAAAAATAAAATTTAATTATTTATCACTATACCGATGTTATAGATAGGATAATTGTTTACATTTTGTATTTTTATAAATATGTGATAGGTTCTTCATTAGATGCTAAATAACTATAGGAATTTAAAATACCAACTATTGAACAGTATGGATGCATATATATATGTTTATATTATTTATTATTCATATTAACTATATTTTATAATTTATATAATTGTATAGGTTCAAAAATACCAAATTTACCCAACATACCGGGTAAATATTAGGCAATTACCGACAGTTCCGTTTGCCGGGCTCGTTTACCCATCGCTGCAGGTTAGACATATCCGATTTCAGTCACCGCCGCCAGTTATGCGCGCCACGAGCGAGTATGTACCGAACGCGAACACCGACGAGCCGAGGACGACCAAACACATGTCCTTGGCGATCACGTAAGGTCTGGCCGGCATACCGTGCAGGGCGTGTGTCACGCACAGCTCGACGATAAAAGGGTAGATCAGCATATTGCATGCGTTACCCAGGTATCCGATGAGCGCCACAAACACTTGGAAGTTGCTGGTGGCCGGCGACGCGACTGCGATGGTGACTGCGAAAAAATCAGTGCCCGTCGGCGGTTAGTGTAATATTACTTTTGTAAAACTGTCCAAATGGGTTTTATGATACCAAACAAAAAAAAAAAAAAATAATAATAATGTAATAAAAGACATACGTGTTACGCCGTATGCCCTAGACCCCGGGAAGTCCACTCGGGTAAAATTATAATGTATGACATGTGATATGCTATTGGAGCGCATGCGAAATAGAACCAAGTTGGTACGGTTATGGTGGATCACGAACTCGTTTGTTTTCTCTAAATTAACTTTTTAACTTTATAACTACACTTTTTTTTTAAATAAAATAAATTATAGCTTTCCCCCTCCCCCTTAATGATTTTAATAAAAATGTCGTATTATATGTACCTATCGTGTTAGTGTGTACCTACCTCCCCGTTGAATTAAAAAATAATACTCTTGCGACAATAAGGAACCCATAAATTTGATTGAATTTGATCTCGGTTAATTATTACGACGAACACGAGAAATATAATTTCTTACTTTTTACTCACCTTTTCCGCCCACGCAGCACGAATACCTACGTCAAAAACAAATCGTTATTTTTACAAAAAATTGTTGGTATTTTATGCTACGTTTTTTATAATCCTATAGAAACACCATTATAATATATTATGAACTTTGAAACGGAACTAACTGATTCAATCTATCAATTTGATTATAATAATATAATATAGGTGCCTACATACGATCTTCTTGAGAAAACCCTGTAATAATTATTGCGTAATAATATTATGAACGGCTATTGAAATAAACGATGTTACCCACCGATAGATGACAGTATTTTTTTTTGGTAATCGTGGTGATTTTCCGAGCGATATCAGTTAAGTATTTCATAATATTATTTTAATATGTTGACATAATGGTCGTACCAAAAAACGAACAGAAAGTGAATAAGATTTTTGTGGATGCCGTCAGTCCCGCAAACACGAGCGGCGATAAATACGCGGTGCGCGGCGATTGACGCTTTTTTTGATCGTTTTTCACTTTTGCCACCTTGATCGACGACGCCCACAACAATGTGGACTCGACATTCAATTCTCGGTGAAAAAACATAACGTTCACGGCCACACAAAACTTGACGATAATCCGGTACCTATATATGCACACAAATGAAACATACATTATTATGATCATTTGCCTATACGTAGTAATACGTGTTGAAACTATTTGGGTTGTCGAATTCTGTTACCAAAGTGTGTTTATTCCTAAAACTCATTTTTGCCCGATTATAAACCATGCTTCGACAACGACGTCTCTCCCAAGCTGGTATATTATAATATAATTTATGATAATATTAAACGTTCATTTAATTTTTCGTTACCTGAAAACCGGCGTGAATTGCAATATTGCATTTCCAATTATCGGTACGTCTTGTTGATCCAAATAACCACACAGGCCGATTACAATGTACACGTTTGTCATTACAGCCATCGACGTGTTCAAAAGATTAAATGGCCTTACGAAATCCTCCGGTTTGGTCAACCTGTCTTCGATTCTAAATACCTAAACCAATTCGAATAACGCTCATTCCCGCTTTACAGATAAAATAAGCGTAGACTTCGGGCAAGGCTTGAAACCGATATTTAATACCGGTTTTGAAAACCAATAAAAACCGTCATAAAGCAAAAACAATATATAAACCAAACCCCCCCCCCCAAAAAAAAAAAAAAAAAAAAAAATCAATACCGGTTTTCAACATCAAAGCTTAATTTGGAAAAAGTTGGCAAGTAGATAATTGTTCTGCTTTACTTGCGTATATATCGAGTCTGCCTTGTCATTGAATAAATCGATGTAATGTATATGATACTCAGCATACTCCGAAAAAACTTAAGTATTACTTAAAAATATGTATGTAAATACAAGAAAAACGTGTTTAACTGAAAATGCATTCCTGAAGTTAATTCAGTTTTATTTAAGTACCGATAATCTCACTTTGTATTTTTTTAATATGATAGTTATGAGTTTTATATTATTTAAGCTAGGTATTTAACACCGGTTTTGTATTAGCTATACCGTGTAAAATATAAAAGGTCTTTCGAAACCAAAGTCGAAATCCTACAATATCAATACCGGTATTCAAAACAGAAATAGAAAACGAAAAAAATAGATAACAGTACTCGAAGCCTAAATCGGAAAAAAAATACTGGTGATAGTCAAAAACTAAATCGAAAATTAAATAACCAAAATTGGAAAAAATGTTTTCGGTTTCAAATTTTAAGCACTCCTTTCGGGTGAATCGTTTATTTATTTTAAAATTAATAATTAATAAAAGAATGATCTCTACAGCGTGATTTTTAAGTATGCTCACTCCCTCCCCATTTTTCCCTTTAATAGTAAATTTATTTAAATTCTGATTTTTAAAATGTTTTGGTATATCTAGAGACTATACTTTCAAATTCCTAATTTTTTGTACTACTTAAGAAATATCCTATGGCGATATAAACTTCTATTTGTCAAATGAGAACCCTCATTTTTTACTGATAATTATGAAGCGGATGATTTTTTTGAAAATATCGATGTATTTAAATTAAAATTCTAATGAGTAATTTCTAAGTTATTAAAATGTTTTTACTAAGGATAATAATCCTTAAAAATGGTTTTCCAAATTATAAACTATCTTTAATATCATATGTAGTATTTATTATAGTTACGATAGTTTGCATTGATATTTTTTAACAATACTATTATAAGTAAATTCATAGTAGTCAATATTAAAAAATAAACACCAAAATATAAAGATTACCAAATTCTTTTTAAATTGTATGTCGAAGTATAGTTTATTACATTATATTAAATTACTTTTAGAAACCGAGAACTTTGCACGCTCGCAGAGTTAGCTTTCCTAACTTATTTAATTTTAATATGTTTAAAAATTATAACTATATAATTATAAAATATTATAATTACACATATAGGTATGGTGTTGAACAAAATTTCGAATATATCAAATAATAAAATAACTAAAACGTGAAAATAAAATACAGATTTTATCAATAGTAAATAATTCAATTAAAATATAGGTAAATTAATTTCAAATATGTTTGATAAATTTCGCGTAGTAACTATTTTAGGATTGCTATTTTTGATTAAACAAAATCTATAAAAGTCGATTTGGTAATATGATATGTGATTTTGTATACCTACAATTGTGTATAGTATTCTAATCGAACTTTCCAAAAAATAACAAAAGATAAATCTGTATCTGAGAGGCAAAAAGAACCAAGTCCATTATCGTAACTTTTCAGGAGAATCAAAAAACCGTTTTCCAACTATTTTTATTTTACTTAAATGGCTGGCGTAAATTCAATTTAATTATATAAGTTTGTTTTAAATTATAAACTATAATATTTTTAATAAGATAAATATTTTTTTTTTTTTAATTATAACTTACTTATAATTGTTTATTTTTTAATTTAAATGAAATATTTTGGACTTGCAACTATTTGCTCACATAATGCCTTGAACCCTATTAATCTATATATTAGTTTTAATTATTTTAAAATATAATATTATATTGAATAATTTACAATTTTTAGGAATCAAAGTATAGTAAAATTACACTGTATTCCAGTTAAATATAAAAATCTTTTATTTCTATAAAAGGTCTTAAACTAATAAACAATTTAATTAATCAGTGTTTATAAAAGTAAAATAAGAACAAAACATATTTTAAAAACAAATATTTTTTTAAAACATAACAAATAAAAAAAATATATATAAGTGCATAACCATCTTGGTTTAATACTATAATCTAATATTACATATTTATAATAGTAAAAGTAAAAACAAAATATATTTTAAAACAAATCATTATTTTGCAGTATATTTATTCTATAATATTATCTACTACTTTTATTCCATTTCTGCTATTTTCACCATGTAGTCAATTTTTAAAATAGTCGTAGTGTATTGGTAATATCCATTGGAGCAATGTTTAGAGATTTTGAAATTTTAAGGTGTTAATAAGTTTCAATGTTAATCTGACTTGTGGAATGATATAAGGAATATCAATCATTGATTTATTATTCACTTTTTTTTTATTTTTTTAAATTCATTGTTTTGAACTCTGTTTCTTCGAAATCTGTCTTATAATAAAGTACACCTAAATTATCTTACAACCAAACAACTTTTGAAATATAAAATAAAACACCGCCGTCATTTTTTTTACAAGAGACAAATGGATGGTGCATTTTTTTTCACATTACAACTTTTCAAAATTTTTGAAATCTTCAATCTCTATCGAATGAATTGATATTTTTTACACGAGCAGTTTCGACAAATTGTTTTCAATCTTTTCGAACTGAAAGGGATAAAAGAGGAAAACGTTGTTTTTCCTTTCAATAACTGAATGCACACTGTCAACTTTTAAATATGTATGACCTCTTAATAGGAAATTATGGTTTATTTCTTGAAGGTTAAGATATTTGAACAAAAACCAAAAATATGCCATAACTAATGTTAAGTTTCTATTTTGTCTTGCACAATTATCAGTCCAAAGATTAATTTCATTTATAGTACTTTTATGTTGTACTTTATTTTCAATCCACTTACATAGAACAGATGCAATTTTATTTGCACTTTTAGCTCCTTTGGTCTCATCTTACATAAATGCAAATGATTTATTGTTGATGTTATCCTCTATTGCTTCATTCAACACCCATAATTTGTGAATATAAAATGATTGACAATATGAAGAAAAGGCACTGAAAAACATTTTTGCATACCCATTGTTATGAATACTGTTGTAGCTTTGTTTTCATTTGGTTTAATTTTATCTTCTTTCTTTAGCTTATATCTTAAAGTGGTTTCAACTAAATGTTGGTCTCTTTGGTTAGCAATTATAAACTTTTGTTCTACAGTATTTTCTTGTTTTTCAAATAATACTAAACGGTTACATTCATTGCATGTATCATTGTAAGGAAGGTAAAAACATAAATTAAATTGTTCATTGAAAATGTTTCTATACATACATTATTTAGCTTAAAATGTAGATTCAATACAACTTTTCACACATTCATCAATATAAGCTTGATACATCATAAAAATATTCATATTAGACTCCAAGTACTTTTTTTTTGTTCTTTCTCTGGAATAATGGCTTTCATAAGATGGAAAGCTACCTATATGATTCTTGACATGTTCAATAACATTTTTTGTGAGTTTATTATTTGGTGCATGTTTACCCCTTTAATCTGATTGGGTTATAGCTGAGACAAAATTTGTTTTTTTTTAATAGCGATGCATGTAAAAATTTACTTGATATTGATAAAGTATTGAAAAACATGGTCTTGCATACAACAATTCCTTTGTTAATAATTAATAAATTAACAACTCGTGTACTGGTCTTTTGAGCCTTTTCTATTTCCTATTTTTAATCTATGTCTACATTTTTTATATCAATCAATTTTGAAATATATTGCCTTCTTGTATCCCATGATAACATTTTTTTCCAAAACTCTGTAAATATTATTGTTCCTGTACTTTCAGAAATTTTTGTAGAAAATTTCATTCAACAGGTAACCGGACATAGGAGGCATATTTTTTTTTCTTCAACAAATAATTGTTTTTTTGATGTAGCTAATACATAAACCTCACCTTTTAATCGATTATTAGATGCATTTTTTGTTTCCTAATACTGTGGTGTTCGTTTTCTCTTTTTCCCCTTTTCTGGCATTTTAGCAGGTTCTTCATTCTCTATTTTTATATAATACTTTTCTGTATTGAATCTGGATGACTATCTTTAACAGTTCTTTCTTTACTATTTCCATTATAATTTGATTTCTCGGATGGCAAATTACTAATGATGTTTAGAGTTTCTTCATAATAATTGGTTTTTACTATAATGTAAGATAATAGCTAATGACAATAAAACTATAATTTAAAATATAACTTATTATAAAACTATCATTAATTAACACACCATTTATACAATTTTAATTTTTTTTTTTTTAATGCCAGATAAAAACATAGATGCTTGATTCAAATCTTCAAAATAAATTTTCATATCATCAAGGTATTTTAAAGAAAAATAATTGTTACATATCACTTTTAAAAAAATATATACTTTAAGATGTGATAAATAATCCAACAGAAATACAAATAAAAGTCTATACAAGAATAATTTTGCAAAATGTTTCCATGATTCGGACTTGGATAATAATTCATAAATCAAAATTGATATTTGAATTGGTTCTTTTTGTTATTTTTCAATATCTCGGTAAATATATGTCATAGGGTTAAAATGAAAATAGGTAGAATGACAAGCATTAAAATTTCATATAATAACACAACTTAACCTCAATTTTAATAAAAATGGACTTTGTCCCTTCTGCCTCTCAGGTACAAAAATATAAATGTAGTGATGACAAACAAGCTTTTAAAATAACTACTATTTTTGACGGATACGTTTTACTACCTACCTATCTAATTGGCAATTACTAAATTCTAAGCAATACGGAAAGGTCAACCGTTTCATAAAAGTTTCAATAGATAACAATATTGTCAGATACTTAGCAACAATATTAATAAGAATTAAACGTTTGACAATTACTTATCATCTACCTACCTGAACTATAGGTATGAACGTGAACAAAAGTATCCCAAAGAATTGAAAAACGTCCGTCCAATCACCACTGATCATCGTCTGACTGCCGATATCCATGTCCGACTTGCATATATCGTAGTAGATGATGCTCAACAAAACGGTGCACGCGATGTGGCTGAGGATATTCAACGGTTTCAAAAACTTGCCGTATGGCAACAACAGAAACGCCAAACACACGACGTCGAAGCCCAGGGAAACGTTTAAATAATTCACCGGAAATCCCATCTCAGCGAATAACTGCGGTGTGCATAGAGGCAACATGTGTGATTTATTTTAAGTTTTCGTCACATATAAGTGTGACAAAGTATTAATATACTTATAATTATGTTACCGTAAACTACGATTTTCAGACATTAAATAAAAATGATTCAATTTTATAATTCCGATCGTTTTTTATAGGTATTGAAGACTATATTAACAAAATTAACAACGTTGCAATATCTCAATTAGATATACTTATTTACTGTAATTTTAGGAGGATTTATAAAACAATAATTATTATATTCAAATTTATATTTTGGACTTAATAATTTATCATCATGTGGTAAAATAGTATGTAATTTTGAAGTGTAATTAGTCGCATATCTAAACAATAAGAATCTACATATTTAATTAGATTTTAATTTTATTTTACTGTGGTAATGTCGGAATCCTTAAGATCCCATAACACTATTATCGCCAGCAGTAAATGGACACTTATCATATTTTTAAATTCTAATCATTAAGAGTTGATACTCTATATCAGATATAACATTGTAGTACACAATAGGAAATTTTAAAATGACCGGCTAATGTATCAATTTACAACATTGTCTGATTTATATTGTCAAAGTTATAAAATATATATGGTAGCAATAGACATAGGCGCAAATAGGAGAGACTTTAGAGGCTAAGCCATCCGAAAAAAATTGAATAGATCCCCCCCCCCAAAAAAAAAAAAAAAACACTTTTGTGTGTTTATCACTTTTGCAAATGCTGCATTGAGTTTGACTTCAGTCCCTCCTCCCTAAATCTCAATCGCTATTTGCGCCTATGCCAATAGATAATGACCAACGCACTCAGACATATAATTATATCATTTAGTTAGCCATTCTCAATAATGTCTGAATATACAAAATTGACGGTAACATAATATAAACACATAGTATTACGTAGGTAGGTGTACCTCATGAATTGTCAGTGACACAAATTTCGTGTACAGACAACTCTTACCAAAATTCAACGTCAGATTCGTGGCGGTAAACATAAACCTTTCGGCATACAAACAAAATAACGTATAACAATATAAATAACTGGACCGTTCGTAATAATAGCTTATCTATATAATTAATAATATTAGTCGTATGCATCTCGTTATCGGTGTAACGTTTTACGTTTATGCTACAAACTGTGAATCAATATATATTCAACATACGCCGCTTTGAGCGTGTTAATAATACAATTATCGTCGTATAATATTAAATTGTTTTGGTACCTGAAAAACGCAGAAAAACGTCTGATTACAGTCGGGCCATGTGCCAAGCTGTACTCGATCAAATTCTGATACGGCACTGTCGGCACTCTGTGTATCTGACATATTTTATATCTAAACCGGCACTATAAAACACATTTAAAATCAGATAATTTGGACTTTCGACAGAGCATTTATCGCCTCTTGCAACAAGACCTACATTATGACGTAGGTAACTTTTTATGAAAACCATCTGAGAACGATTCGTTGCACGATAGTTTATATTATCGAAACAGAATTATAAAATATACAGAACGATTGTGTTTGTATAACACCTACACAAACATCGGAGACGATACCTAATAAAATAATTGTTTAAAAAAAAAAATACCAAAATTTGTCCCACGCATTTAATACTATAGTATAAGTATAAATAATGAATTTCCTTACAAACGGAAATTTCGTCTTTTGCTCGATATTGTTACCTATAATGAAATTTTTATGAAAAACGATGTTATAACACTATAACGGTAGGTAAATGATATAATTATGATAACCACACATATATTTATGTGTTCTTGCACTGTACGTATTCAATTAAAATAATAAATTGTATTTGATTTATACAACCATAATATTCTCGAGTAGGTTTAACGTAAACAATATTTAAATATGAAGTAAAAACGCGAGTGTAGGATCAAAGACCATATACCGTGACCTTACAATATGAGGGTTTTGCTCCCCCTCCCACACACCCCTTCGAGGTTTCAATATTTTCCTACTAAATACTATATAAGCGTATAATGTACACGACTTAGATCTAAAATAGTTAAAAATAATAATAGAAAAGGTCGACAAGTGGGTGTCGCTCTATTGTACATTAGTTGTCGAGTGGGTTACTTAAATGTATTTTTAATCATTTTTAAATACTATTTTAACAAGTTATGAAGAACTTTGTATTAAATTTTCCAAGAAACATTTTTTAATCAATATTTAAAGAAAAAAAAGTTTAAAAAATCGAAAATTTCTTATGCATGTAATTAGCTTAAAAAGAGTCAAAATATTTTTAAAATTTCATGGTGTATAAAAAAAATAATCTCAACATTCGTTAAAAATTTCAAGTATAAATAAAAAGTCATTGCCTGAGAAATCAATAGTTTAGGAGTAAATTTCAAACGCTCATAAAAAATTAGTTTGAGTTTCCGGTAAACTTATTTTTTTTTTTGTGAAAGGATGAATAACTTAAGAAGAATCTTGTATTAAATTTTGAAATTTTAAGTTAAAACAAAACAATTTTTATGAATTTCTGAATCAAAAAAAAAAATGGCAAATTTTATCGTACTTTGTCAAAATTTAACTTTAGACACATATTAAAAACTACTGTAGACTTACGCTCAACTTTTTTTTAATTTTAACTAAAAAAAAACCCCACTCCAAGGGGGTCATCTATCCCTCAAATCCCCGCTCTCGTAAATACGCCCCTGACACGAGTGTGTGTAAGTATTATATTATAAAGGATTTTATTTATCACGATATCTTTGAATTATGGCTACTTGGATTACGCAACAATTCAACTCGAAGAAACAGAATCGGTTTTCCCTCGTTCCGCCTAGTATATACATACACACACACACACACACACACAATATCCACATAATATTGTGTATTTTACGAGTGCATTAGCTTTCCGCGGTGGTTCTAGTGGAAATATTTGTGCGCTCACCAGGAGAGTAAAGGAGTAGGTAAACGTCAATCCGGCGACAAAGCACAACGCCAAGCCGACGACCACACCCACCTGCTTAAAGGCGTACGGTAAGCACAAGAACCCGAGCCCGACGGAACGGCTAATGAAGTACGTGAACGATGAATAGGACCTGTGGAAATACAATGCATAATAATATATTATTAGAAAAATAATACCGAAAACGCATCGTTGACATAGACTGAAAAAAATTATGAAATCGTGTATTATTTATAGTTGTACGAAACGTCGATTCGTGCAGCGTAACCAGTACCTATTATAAGGGAACGCGAGTTATTTTTCAAAATCGGGGTGCAACATCAATAAGTAAAAGTCGAAGATTGAAAACAAAAAAATGTCTGACCATGTTTTATTATTTTGCTAGTGATAATTTATTATTCTATTATTCTAGGTATTGGTGTATATAGCCGTGCAAGTGTAATGTAATACTTCATATTATATTAACATAAAAAAAACAATACGTTTATCAACCCAATAATCATTGATATAAGATTGGAAAAATCGTTATGTTTATTGCCTGGAACATGATGCATTTACACTTTTTTTTTTACTATAGACATCAAAATTCTAAATACCTATGTCTGTGTATACAATGTTTGATTTTATAAAAATTTAAAAATTTAAGCTGTTCTCGTCGTCATGCGAAATTCAATGAACAAATTTTCATTTTCATTACTCATCTTTTTAGTGTAGGTAATTTTAGCTTTTTACTCATTTTGACTCGTTAGACTTTTCTGTGTAATAAAATTAGTTTGTTAAACCTATTAAAACTAATTATTCTAAAAAGAAGAACCCTGAAATATGATTTAGAATTAACTCAATTCTACAACTATTTATAAAAATTTGTACCTACTGTTTAAATGTAGTAAATTTATAGTGGCATTAAATGTTTATTTAGTCATACAAATATATATTCGCATCAACTCTTCAAATTTAAAAATGAATTAAAAGTAATTTTTTTAATTTTTAATTCAATTTTTTATGTTTTTAGTTCATTTTAACTTTTGTTTTAAAGAATTGTAGATCATATAAATTCTGAACCCTAATTATGATGTTTAGGTACTTGGAAAATATTAGATTAACCTTTTACGATTTTTAAACCACTATATTGTCTATTTTATGGAATTTTCATAAAATATGTAACCACTATATACACCATTATTATATTATCACAATAATATACGTATTGTTATACATTCCATAATAATAACAAAGCTGAAAAAGTTGATGATTTTATCAACTTGTCAAGTTTATTTAATATAAGATTAGTAAGTTAAGTTCTTAACTCAGTAAAATTATTTTTATAACTTCGTCAAGTTAAAAATTAAAAAACTAATGAATACAAAAAAATTAATTTAATTAAAATTTCAATAACTTTCGAATTGGTAATTAAAAATAGAACCTACAAATTGTTGATGAATTTGAAAATTATTCAAGCTCAAAATTATGCGCACATATAGGAGACATAGGGATATTTACAGAAGATTTTAAGGGCAGCAAAATCCTAAATACGGCACTAACGTGGAGCCTTACGTAAAATCGGAACGGTTTCGGTTGCATGTCGGGTCGTAGTTGAGGAAATTAAACATCATTCCGCTGGAAGACGGTTGCGACGTAGACGACAACTCCGATGCCATTGGTGATGGTTTACTTACCATACTCGACTCGAACGACGTGTCGGCGCAACTGCTCGTATCCACGTCTCCGTCCGACATTTTTCCACCGATAGACGGTATATTATGTAAATATAATATTATATTTATATTATTGTATATCAAACAAAATGTGTATTTTAACGGGAAAGTCGAATATTATAAAGATATCACACGAACTCGGCACTTATTGGCGAGATATGTGCAGCCGTATAATAATAATATGCTAAACAATAATGTTCTGTACACTCGTTTCCTAGGATCGAAACACCGTCGTCTCGACACCGGTCTTAGGGCTCTCGCACACGAGACATTTTGTGGCCAACAACTAAAATACAATCGGTGTTGAGATTAGATATGTTAATTTTTATCTAGATAAAAACAAAGATAGTATAACAAAAATGTATCTAAATAAAAAGATAAATACTTTTTTATCTAAATAAAAAAAAGATAATTTATAAAAAAAATATCATAATATTTGCTGCCCCCAAAATGTCACCACTCAATCGCGTACCTATAGGGACTAACTACGCCCATGTCCATGAGGAATAGCAACAATGGAAATGGATTTTTGACAACCACGACAGTTGCATTTTACATTCGAAACAGCATGGATAAATAATTGGTTTAATAGTGATTTAAATTTATTTTTGTGTCGTTCATCAGTCATCACGTTATAAAACAAAAAGAATTAGACAGAACATACATTTCCAAATAAATGGTTAAAACTAAAAAAAAAATGAAATTATTAAGGCAACACCAGTTTTTGATAATTCGATTTTGTTTTCTTGTTGTAATTCAATAATGAATAACTGAAAATACTTTTTAGTATAAATAGACTAGTTGACATTTTCAAAAAATTTTTTACTTTTTACATGTATTTTTTAGACGATGTATATAATAGTCAAAATATGTTGGATACTTTTTAGCTTTTTATATTTTCGAATTTTATTTCAATAAATATAGATAACAATTTTTTGTATGGTCAAAGAACTTTAAAATAATATAAGCTTCCTTAAAATCTGTTCTATTATCAAATTAAAAATTAAATAAATAACATATTATTATAGGCAATCTTAATTAATTGTATAGTTATTTGAAGTTAAAAATATGACAAATTTGGATACTTCAACAAAAAATAATGATTTTAATAATTTTGTTGTTTTTCAAAAAATATTAATCGAAGGATTTTGAAACTATTCACCATTATAATACGCCTATATTATAATTTTCTTTATACAATTACTATTTCAATTTATTAAATTAACTATACTAAGTTCTTTAGTGTACTGCAAGCCAGTTAAAACTAGTGATAAATTTAGGGTAACTGTAACCACTATTACTTATTTTTTTTTTAGAAATATATTAGAAATACAAATTACTGATATATAACTATACTATAGCTGTATGATGCATAGTAGTATGAACGTATTATACAATTTTTCTACATTTTTTGTATTTCACCGTATTGTTTGTAAAATATTTTGCATATATTCTCTATCCACATGAATTTTTTTTTGCACAATTAGATCTTGAACTATCCTGTAATTCAGTACATTTTTCAATTTTAACTTCGAGTTTATCAGTATCAAGGAACATATAGTTTTTTATCAATTAAAAAAATTATATCAAAATTAACAATAAACTAATAATTAAATTAAATTAATAGGCGGAAGCACGCCGTTTCTTTTCTGAAAATGTTCATAGGTAACGAGTTGTTATTAACAACGTGTGGATAATCCAGTAGATAGTAATAAACTGGAACATAATGAAACTTCTCAAATCAAAAAACTACTGTCACACAATTCAAAGACACTCCTGTATTATAGCTATTTACAAGCAGTTGTATTTATTCACATACGAGAGCGAAACATGATCACCAAAGGAAATGTTAAATTACCTCCGAAATAAAAGCGCTGAGAAACATAATTTATGGTCCAGAATTGTGAACATACGAGAGAAAAAACAATCAAGAACTTCAAGAGTTGAATAATAGGCAAATATTATATCATATATAAATAATAAAGGATTGGAATAGTTTGAAGTGTTTCGACATGTTTGGAGAACGGATAGACAAATAACGAAAGAAGTTTTAATTGATAAAATAAAAAGAAAACGTCCATTAGAAAAATTAAGAACCCAATGGGTGGATGTTATAGCCCAAAACATCGAAAACGTAAAAGAAGATTCGACTTTTGACGATGCATAATATAACAAAGAGAAATATAGAGGTTTCATGATGGCAGCAATGGCTCTCAATGGGCCGACAAGCTGAAGAAGAAGAAGTATTAAACTGGATAGTATACATGTTCAATGTACAAATTTTATCTTTTATCAATGTAGATAATATTTACGATATCACGCTGGGTCAGTTATTAAAAGGTACAGGTCGCCAGTTTTATCTTAACGTTGAGACGGTGATAATGCCGGTCAATATCATGTCGAAATAACGTAATAATCACCTCATTAGTAAATAGTGTTTATTACGTATTATTATTCAATAAAAATTATTATTATTCATTTTACAGTCCACCAGTGTTTTTTTTTTTTTTTTGTTCAAATTATAAACTAAGCCCAAACAATACAATTTATCGTTATCATACAAGACGGTTTTATGCTAATATGATATTATGCGTCGATTTTCCAAATTTCAATCACAGATATCCATCATACTACTATAGTATACACCATATACAGAATTACAAACACTGCAGCACTTATATGCACCAGTGTGCGTATATTACATTAGCAAATAAACCTAATTGTCTCCAAAACAATGTTTATCGATTAATCACATTCATTTTAACGCTTATAAAACATTGTAAAATCTATACCTCCTCTATCGTTTGGGAAAACTAATAAAAAAAAGAGGTTCTTTACGGGTTATTAAAGTACATTTAAATTATTTGTTTGAATAAAAAAAAACCATACGTAACTCACGTATTACATATGCATATATAATGTGTGTATATATAATGCATACATGTATATATAAGAAGATTTTTTAAGAATGCTCGTCCTATTTTTAAGATTAAATTATGCATATATTCAAATTATGATTTTTGATATTTTTAAATACACTCGAAGGTCATATTTTTTGATTCTCCAGGTTTTTTGTGCCTACCACTTAAGGATGACCTTTGACAATACAAACTTTTGTTTTTCAAATAGAAATTACCCTTTTTCACTTTTAATTATTCAGCAGATATTTTTTTTGAGAATTTTTATGTATCTAAATCAAAATTCAAACAAGTAGTTTATGAGTTATAAACTTTGTGTACTAAAAATAATATGTCTATGGTAAATGGTAATGAGTTAAGTAAATATAGGTGCTTAAATGATTTTAAAATGTTAGTTTTTCACCTATTCATTAGAATTTTGATTTAAATACATCAACAATTTCAAAAAGCCTTCCGCTAAATTATTTGCAGTAAAATATGGGGGTTCTCGTTTGAAAAATAAAAGTTTGTATCACTAAAGGACACTCCTTAAGTAGTAAAAACAAACTAGAAATTTGAAAATATGAACTCAAAATACACTAAAAAATTCAAAAAATCAAATTTTTAATAAATGTACTATTAAAGAGGAAAATAGGGGTAAGCATGCTTAAAGAATCACCCTGTATGTATATATTATTAGTATATTATAAATTATTCCCTTTTTGTCATTAGTTTGTATGCAAAAAAAAACACAACAATAATTACCTGCTATGCAATTAAAAATATAAAAATAACTTTAAATTTTAAAAAGTCAATACAAAAACTTTATTAACAACAAGTAATTGATGATAAATAAAAGCTATGTGGTAAGCAATAAACATGTATATTCACATTTTATATACTAATTATTACTCACAAAGTTATATAAATGTCATATTTCGGAGTTTTACCCCGGACAAACCATAGGCAAAATGTATACCTAAACGTGTGTTCCCAATCGTTCTTCCAAATCATAGGTAAAAATATCGTTTTGTGTCCAAACGTGTTACGGCCATACATGCACGTGTAAAATATATTAATCTCTTAACGACGATTCAATGAATATGCCCATATAATATTTAACATTTTAGGTTCAGAATGGGGAGAGTACTGCAGGTTTGCGTGGGTTTCGGTGGAGATGAATATTCAATATTTACCGGATTACAGGAAAAAGCAAAAGATGAAAGGTGCGGTTGATAGTCGATTTTTGTATCGTACATGTGCCAAGTGTTTATGAAAAATTTTTATGTTATACAAATGCAAGAAAAATAAAAATAACAGAGAAATGATTTTTTATAATAAATTCTTTTGTGATCTTAACCATTTTATCATCTCAATTTATTTTTGAATGTAACTACGAAATTTCAATGCATCAATATTTGGCCTCCATACGAGGAGTATACCTTGTATACTGACTATCCACCGTTAAACGATTCACATTCGTTTTACATAATAATATGAAGTAGAAAACCAATAAATTACTTGACGATATTAAAATTCATAATAATTCAACCATTATATACGAAGAAAACCGTATACAGTTTATACCCATCAAAGACAAGTCTATTATGATATGATAAATATTATTATCTGAAAAATAAAAAATAAGTAATTCTAACTACGTATCCACTCTTAAAAACATGTAAATGTTTAAAATTAAGTGTTGAGAATAATAAAAAAAATGTTTATAAAAATTAAAAATATTTATGACTAATAAAATCAATAAGTTTACTTCACTTCAACCTACCTATCCTAATCTGTCTGCAGACACGGTCATCCACACGATGCTATTATAGTTAAATTTCTTATATTATTATCGGTCTTGATTATAACTATTGTCTATTAATATTAACTAGTTATTTACGTTGTGTTGTAAATCGTCGATTATTAATAAATATTATTACTATCATTATGTCCAAAAAGTTATAAAAAAAATTAAACTTTATCACTTATTAGAACAATTCTTGTAGATAAAGATATGCATTCAATGTTAAATAAAATTTTCGATAAATATAGTAATTGATAATATTTTATTAAGCACACTATTAAATTCAGCATTAGATCCAGTTCAATTTATACGAATTTATTCAGACAATAAATATTATTTTCAACCCGTTGAGTTTCAAAGAAAGATACCTATTTAGATTTTATATTGCGCATAATATAAAATAATTTTTAAAAACTAAAAATTTCTTAGGCCTACAATTACCTTAAAAATTGTCAAAAAATATTTAAAATTTTTTGGTATATAGAAACTGATAATCTCAACACTTGGTGAAAATGTCGAATGTCTACGGTTATTTCTTTTTGAATTACAACAAAATAAGAAAATCGTTCGTTTTTAAAAAAGTGTTCGTTTCCTTTAATTGTTTCACACTAATAATTGTTTAACACAAATACACGCCATGCACGCACGCACTATGGGAATTGCCTAAATTCAACCTCATAAAAAAGAGCGGTATTGAATGCCCTTAATATAAACGATTTTATGTTAAAAAAATAAAAACGCATACTGCCAATTTGATAATAATATAATACATTAATTATTGTATAATAATGTACAGTTTTTGTACACGTGAGATGTCGCAAGTTGCAATTTATTAATAGTCGTAATAACATTAAGTTTTCCATTTATTCAACGACTAATGTACTGTCGGATACTGATTTCGAAAACCAGATGAACAAGTATACGTAAGTATATAATTCCACTCATAAATTCAATGTTGAGACTTATCTAGATAAATAATAATCGCCAGTTATCTCATTAATTATCTTGGATAAAAAATTCATCTAGATAGATAGATAGATTCGCCTGCATAAATAATATTTTAATATTATAAATTCGTATTGTATAATACAAATTACAATAATAATATTTAAAATGAAATAAAATGTTTTATTATTTATAGAAATGACATTATAAGAATATTATTATGTTTATTTTTCACAAATAATGATGTCACTGCCCGCATTAATTTAAACATATATCATTTGTGTTTAAATCATATTTAAGTTGTCCAGGTGTACCCTTAAAAAGTTGGATTTAAATATAATTAAAAAAATTTTCTTTTTTTATTGTCAAGATAAAAAAGTACTTATTAACTTACTAACGTGTTAATCCCAACACTACTCATAATATAATATACATATATACTCGACGTTTAGAGACAACTGTGCTCTGTGCAGTACTGTAAAGCGTGTAGACGTTAAAACTTAAGAGTTAGAGTACGCGAGGTGTTTGGTAACACAAACAAACCTATCTAAGCTTTTAGATTATGTGCAAGAAACCTAAACTGTATAAACGCGTTATTACATCTATATTAAATTGTAATCAAATTAAAGGTGGACTTAAATTTATGTATATTTATTTTCAAATTCAATTTTAATCGAGATTAACTGACGTGTCATATTATGTGACGTGCATTCAACCTAAATCAAATTACCTCTATACGTTGTGTACATTCCATACTATTTTATAAATCATCGCAATATATTATATATATATATGTAAAATAATTCGGAGATTGTATTTGAAAAACAAAAATTCGTTTTACGCTATTTACAATCTAATAACGTTATACAGTTTTGCGTTCATCGTTGTTCAAAATTCAAACGTTATACAACGTTTGCGTTTATTGTTATTCAGAATTCAAACGCTATATTATAACTTTTGCGCTCATCATTAAAATAATATATCTAATGCGAAGAATGGTTCGGTTACGGAATATTATAATAAATTCTTTGATTGATTGCTAAAATAAAAATAAATCTCCTGGAATAAATATTTCTACGAAACAATTAAATTCATTTTAAATTATTTTTGTATTATATATTTTGTAGAATTTAATTATTTTCGTTTTAATTAAGGTTACAAACCATTTTTTTATTATTATTATTATTGTTGAGATTTTAACTGAAAATTATTACATTTCGACGCTTAAGATATATAACATAATAAATTGACACAGACAAGAAGGGACATTTCAAATCTAAATTTTTAACTCCTGAGTGCAGAATAAAATTATTTACAAATTTCAATCGGTTTTTTTTTTTTTATGTTATAATAACGTTATTGTGTAACGTTTGCGAAGTCGATTTAAGAAAATATTTTACCTATGTATTGTAAAATACAATTTTGTCAAATCTTAATGTTTGTAACACTATTTCACACGGCGAACAGTCACAAGTGTCGATCGTCATTTTTATTCCGACCACCGTTCGAACAACGCAGCTGCAAATTTATCAAAATCACTTTGTGCATGTATATATAGGCAGGTGCCGCGAGATGCACGACAAGGGTTTATTTTCAGGGGGCGTTATATAATATTATAGTGCACAAACTCCATTTGCTGGGAAAACTGTGCCGTTCTTCCGCGGCTATTTTCAAATATTCTGCAAAAAGAATATCATAGCACGAAACGTATTCCTAATTTAAAAAAATAATACTACCATGTTGCCCTTACCCGAGGCAACAGTTGTCAGTACGGATCTGAGACTG
The DNA here is from genome assembly GCA_014851325.1 of Pentalonia nigronervosa. Classification (NCBI taxonomy): domain Eukaryota; kingdom Metazoa; phylum Arthropoda; class Insecta; order Hemiptera; family Aphididae; genus Pentalonia; species Pentalonia nigronervosa. The sequence goes on along the minus strand of JACXSJ010000813.1, from coordinate 139,042 downwards.
TCTGATCGACCACTGGTGTTCAGAAAGTAATTTTATAATTTTTATATGGATATTATATTTTTTTTTAGTACCTAATAAAAAAATTAACCCGTCTACTTTTAATTTTAAACCGATCCTATTTAGCCATTTTTAAATTTGTTTTATCGTTAATAGAACATTAACCTAACCATGTTCACATTTGTTTTTTTCGTCTTTCAAGCGAGTAACGTAATGAAATTAAACGTAAATATAATATGCAATGTTACGCGTCGTGTAGAGAAAGTGGTTCAGAGCGAGCGCTGCTTTAGGACTGTGATTTGCGAAAGAGGACTATCGATTAATCTGCAAAGCCTATGGTACGGATGTCAGTTGCATATTTGCGGACGACTTAGACGTAATAAACGAATTAATACAAGACTACACACTTTTAGTCCTGCGCTTTGCCGGTTAAAATGTTAACGGGACCCGCACTGGTCAATGTCAACAACAGAGAGCAGATAACGGAGACAGCTGCAGTGATCGCGGGTAGGGAGATCTTCGTTATCGACAGACACTCGAAAATGTCAAGAACTTAAAACAAATTGTGTGTATTGTAGACGTAACGCGATGACCACAGAGGATTGGGCGGTATTAATAATATTGAAGGATGCAGAGTGTAAAACGCGTGGTCTGGTTTTATATACCTATAATAATTATACAAACAGATAAAAAATCATTATATTGTTGTAAGATTGATATGCGGTGCTCAATCGTGTAAGGGTTGTCTGGACGACATAAAAAATCTTTTGCATTATGCGCTATGAAAATCGCCCCTCCGTGGGACGACCCCCCCCCCCGAATCCGGTGCCGGTATATAACCCGAGACGGATGTCGGACGGTTGTGGTGGGTGGGCGAGGAGAGGAGGAGACATGGAGTATGCAACTCTATCAGTAATTTTGGGCGCAAAACACGTTGTATAGGTCGCGGTCGGCCGTTGTCTGCGGTGGAATAATTTATTACTATTCAGTGAGTAGCGTCGTGGCGATATTGCGATATTGCGAACTGCACCGGTGCAGTGGCACAAGCGCATCATGACAATAATTGTTCCATGGCGTATACGATGGCTATTGGTGTTTCATAAACGGCCGCGATAGCGCCGATGCACGCACACGGTCGTGTATACATTACCGTACCGCGGTAATAGCCATAATTACACATAGCCGTATACAACTGTGAGCTGTATATATACGTACACCGATTACCGCCGAGAGTGTAAATTGCATTAGCGTGCGATTATAAAACGAAATAACCCTATTACGCGCGTGGGCGATGTACACTGTTGCAAGTGCGCGCGGAAAAACCCGAACGGAAAAATTTTCGCAAGATAGAAATTCAAATCAAATCAACCCCCCCCCCCACGGTCGTTCGAACACGTACCCGGACACGAATGT